>CM053790.1:542078311-542368311 GCA_028749045.1 Cupressus sempervirens
GAAGGAAAATTTATCAACTCAAATAAGCTACAAAAAGTTGTTTATTGTATTGGTATAATAAAATTTGGCTTTGGCATCTAAGGATGTGTCACATCAATTATGGAAAACTTTGTAAGTTCATCAAGTATAGTAAAACATTTACCAAGATTATGGAAACCCAACACCATTATTTACAAGGGATGTTACAAAGGAAATTAGTCAAGAAATAAATTCAAGGAAAATGATCATTCGTCAACTTTTTTTACTAGAAATCATGCACACTAATGTATGTGGTCATACCAAAGTAAGAAGCTTACAAAGTGAGAGATATTCCATACTTTCTATTGATGATTATTCTAGATTATCTTGGGTTGAATTTATAAGATATATATGAAGGAAGAGTTGAGAATGAAATTGGTAAGAAGATTAATTGTTTGAGATCTTATAGAAGAGGATAGTTTAGTTCTAATGAATTTGATAATTTATGTCATCGACATGGAATTAAATGATAATTTTCATTCCCTAGAACATCATAATGTAATGGTGTAGTGAAAAAGATGAATTCAATAATGAAAGAAGCAATAAGAACAAGGATAAAAGAGGAAGGTTTACCTAAAATTTACAACAAACAAGAAATTCATACATTTGTGCACACATTTAATAGAGTTCTTTTCCAAAAGTATGAGAATACGTCATACAAGATATTGTAGGGATAGGGACACATAGAAAAAAAAATTGAATATTTTTGGAGCTACATTCAAGAGAGATGAATACAACCTTGGCATGTTTGACAAAAGAGATGATGAATGTGTATTTTTAGAATATTCTACAAAGACAAAAGAATACAAGTTGTACAACAAGAGAGTAAATAAGATAGTCAAAAGTAAGAATGAAAAACTATCTAAATATATTCAAATAAATCTTAAGAAACGCCTTGAATATGAATATGATACATAATACAAAAAAGAATAAGAAGAGATGATAAAAGTTCTAATTGTTAATACTAGAAAATGTTAGAATTACAATAGGAAAGGTAAACTTCTAGGGGGGTGAATCAGTAGTTTATACTTGGACCCATAAAACTTTGACCACACATCCATCTCATACATTCAATGAGTAAACTAAAATAATGTGTAAAGCATGTACATCTAAATCATGTAAACACATAAGCAATCATACTCATATGACATCAAATATTATTACCTAGAGACCCTCCAATGAGAAGGTAAAACTAGGATGGGGATGACACCCACAAATCTTCACTACTATAGTAATAAAGTATCTCAGCTTTGATCATGCGGTTAGCACTTGCTTGCATGATAACAGATCACCTCTAAACTGATGTCTTCTTGATCCTTATCGATTAGATGTCTCTTTGTTGCATCCTTTTCCTTTCCTCTATTCTACTCTAACTGATTCTACAATGTTGTTTCACTTCATAACTTCTAAGCCACCATGAAAACTTTGTTTGTGCATGCAAACTTCTCTCTATTCACTCATTCAAACATCATAGAGAGTAAGACTTAGTGACTTAGGGTTAGATATGAATCTATAACTAAGATTCATCCCTTTTTCCACTTAATCCTTCCCATTTTATGATTGGCTACATGTAATTGCATAGCGAATCCAACTATAGATTTTTCCGTATCTCCAAAATATCAAAATTTAATCTTAAGTTGGCTACAAAAGGTTTACATACTTGTTTTTTCCTTTACAAACAAATATGTCAAAACTCTCTTACTCAGCATCTAAAGCCTCTGATGCTTGGCATACACTAATCTCTTTCTTGTGACTCAACACCTATATTGCTCAACATCCACTGTTTAATCAGCTCTTATGTCATTTAGCTTATACTATTTACTCGACACTTGATTGACTTGGCACATGAGTGGCTCGACACTCAGTAAGACTCGACATGGTCTAATATATACATGTTGTGCTTGGCATGTACTACTAGTTCAACATGAACTAAGAAAATAACTTAAGTGTGTTGACACTCACTTGTCAAATCAATTTGAGATCAACAAAAAACACTGAGAGAGGGTGAATAAATGAAGTTATAACTTTACACAATTCCACCACCAATTTTATTAGTATGAAACATGAAAATAAATACCTAAGAAATAAAAATTAATTCAAACATCCACACATATAATACTTGACATGAGTATCTTTCGCAGGCAAAACCCTTGGTTGGTGGGAACAACAATAGTGGGAATTGTCACTCACAAATCTTCACTAATGAAGTTTCCATGCTAGGATCTATTTACATCCACCTCGTTAGGGCTTCACCTAGTTAAGACTATTAAGTCATGTTAGAAGCTTCATAATAAAGACCAATGAGATCTACACAATTAAGGAATTTAGGAATCCTTCTAAGAGTCACATAGTTAAAGGATTTCCTTCTTCAAACCTATTACGATATATTGATCTGTCATTTTTCACGATGCTTAATGGAAGGAATCCTTTCAAAATCCTCTCTTGAAAGATAATTTGGGATCAACTCCAAGGTTCTGGGTGATCTTGTGACCTACTAGAATCTGCTCAGTTAAAGATAAATGTATTTTTAATAGGGATGCCTTTGTTGGTTTGAACAATTTGGATAAGATTTAGAATCTACTTGCTATCCCAAAAGAAAAAGACACACAAAAAAAGAAATATATTTTTCTATTTTTCTATTTTTTTAATGAATGCAATCTAACAATGAAACTATATGATTTTTTAAATTAACTAACCAAGGGTTTAAAAAGCAAATAACAAAGATAAAGTAATGAGAGATGAAAGCAAATAAAATGAAAGGCAAATTCCTAACAGACATAAGCCATGAAAACAACACATCTGTGAGTTAAGCCTTTGAAAAGATTGTATGTAACCAATGAAAATAGGAGCAATGCTTCCTTAATTCCATTGATGCAATCATCAATGAGAATTTAGTAACCATAAACTGTTTCACTTTTTATCAAATCACAAGGCCATGAAATGTGCACTCATGCGAGACAAAAAGCTATGTAGGAACAATAGCGTGACCTCTTCCCAAACTAAGTATGATAGTAGAATTTGTAAAACCATAGCAAACACCAAAATTAAAATATTTCTCAATCAAAATAATGCAATAAAAATATTGGCTCCATTACACTCCATGAACAAACATTCACAAAATATAAGACACTCAAGCAAGAATAACTACAATTCGAATGAGAGCACGAAAAGAAAATATTATTGCATCAAAATAATGACCTAGAATACATATTAAATTCTTAAATTTATAAGAAATCTTCTCCTTAATTTGTGTTGAGAGTTAAAGATCTCTTTATGCAAACATATGCTTCTAGACTGATAAAACAAATCTAGTTATGTACAAACTGACTCTCTAACTAGTGATAAGTAGGACTCCATCTATATTTATATCATTAAAAGGATGCATGAGCCTTAACATGTCTTAAAACAAAGAAAGCATGAGAAAATAATAAGAAATCCATTAGATGATGTAGGAGTCTCTGGAGGTGCCAAAAATAGAAGCTCAACCTTCTATGGATGTTTGTAGGAGTTAAACTATCATCACAATGCATTTCTAGTGCATGGAAAGCTCTAAATTTGGAACTAGCAATTAGATGTCAGTGCACCTTTAACTTCTTCAAAAACTTACAGCACACCTCAAAACAAGCGCACTTGTGCACCCAGTGCACCGCAAAACCTCCAATAGTGTATACAGTTTTGAATTCTAAGCTCTGGGTTAAAAGTTATGACCTTGACAAGTTAAGGATGTCTTTTTTACCTACACAAAGAAGAAAACATTAGTCCAGAGATTTGAAAAACAAAAACCTAAACAAACCCTAGTTATGACCAAAAAAAGACCCCCTGAATGTAAAACCTTAAAACTGTTAAAAATCAAGAAAAAACCATATTTCTAAACCTGACAAGAAAAAAAGAGTGCACCTGGCACACCTCTGAGGTGTGCCAGGTGCACTTTTTCCCTTATGTAAACTTTAAAGAATAACGGTGCACATCTTGTGCACCCTTACTATACAGGTAAGTCAAATACAAAATGAAAGGGTGTGCATTTAGTGCACCTTATGGGGTGTGCTAAATACACACCCTTTACTTCCCTAAGGGATGATTCTTCCTAATAAAGGTGTGCAGTTATGCACAGCTGTGCACCTTTCACTAGGTGAAGTCTTATTGAGAGTTTAGGTTTTTTAAGGTTTTTTTGAGTTTTTTAGTTAATGTAACAATGGTAAGATGCATATCTTGCACACCTCATGAGGTGCACTAGGTGTGCACCTTGTTTTACAGGTTTAAACTTGTTGTTGGTGGTGTTGTGTGCAGGTGTGAGGGTGGGTTAGCACAGAGGTTCACCTCTTGGAGGTGCACAGCTACGCACTTCTAAGAGGAAAGTGTTTTCCCATATAACTTAGCACACTAGTGCACCTGGTGAGGTGCTCTATGTGCACTAGTGTGCATCCTTGTGTACCAAAAAAATGAATTTCTCTTCCAAAATCTTGGTTTTTGGAATCTAGATTTTTAGGCAGACACCCAAATTAGCCAAATACATTAGGAAAAACCCTTAAAAAAAAGACTCAAAACTGGTCTAGGGATCCAGAAAGTTAAAAAAATAAAGTAGGGTGTCCCCATTTCTAGGAAAAATGGGGTGTGCATTATGAAACCACAACAAATAGCCCCAATGAAAAGGAAGAAATGAAAAAATTATTTCTTCATCAGAAAACATTCCTCTGATATGTGTCCAACACCAATTGTATCATGAATACTCCAAGCATATTTTGAGTCACTTTGTAGTCAAAACGTCAGAGTCTTGAATCTCCAAGTTTAGTGTGTGTTCAGTGTATCCATTTGCTTTGACATCTCAGAAAGGAATCTATCAAAAACCTCCAACAAGTTGGAAACAATCTTCTACCCCTTTTGATCCATTCATCGGGAATCCTCACAAAAGTTTTTTATCAATTCCTTGTCTAACCAGATGAGAGAATTAGTCTTAAAGGCTCTTAATGGGTTATCACTTTTCATTTGAAGTCTTAGGTAATCTTCTGAATATTTGCTTCACATATCTTATATGTCACCATTTAATTATTTGATGAAGCAATTGGTATGATATTGGATAGCTTATTTGGAATGCATATCCTTATAGTTAGATTACCTTTCTTAGACTTTGTAGAATCTTTCATTCTTAACACATTTTTTCTTTTTTATTTTCTTTTTGTACCATGACCATGCTTAGATTGTGTGGCCAAGACATTGGTGTCATTTCTTAGATTCAATCTTTAGTGAACATCCCTTGCATTCCTCTTTTAAGAACTTTTTGGAAACTCTCACACTAAACAACAACCTTAGCAGTTCCTTTGAGAAGACCCTTCTATTTGAACTGGTAGGTTTAGACTATCCCTTGCTACCATCGACCATGGTCCAAAAATACCTAAGGTAGTCGATCTTCAAATTTGCAAAGTGTTGAAACTTGTTGATCTGCAATTCTAAATTCAAGACTGCAAGTCCTCTATTACTGCAAGTAACATCTATTCCTCAATTGGTATAACAAACAAAATTATTAAATGTTTAGATAAAGAAATACCTCTTCCCAAAAGTCGATTAATGAGATACATCAAGATAAAATCTTGAGTGCATCTAACCCCCAAAATGATGCAAATTTGAAAGAAAAAGAAACAAAACTCAAACAAAAAGACTTGACTCAATGAAAACTAACACCTAACTAGAAAGACTAAAAAAGACTAAGAAAAACAAAAATAAAAAGTTATATATAGAAAATCTTGAATAATAAGAATGTAGGGTGACTATCAGTATATTTCTCATTATGTGCAATAATAATGAACCACCCCATATTATTCTAAAAAGTGTTGACTTGTATTTGTACTAAGAAAAATAAAATTTGGGCAATCTTAGTTCAAATTCTGGGCACAAATCACACACAATCAGGAGTTGTGGTGACTCTCCATGACCATGATTAATTCAAAAATAAGTTCTTTTACCTTTAGCATCATATTCAAATTGAAAATCATCGAACTAAGAGGGATAATGGAAATATATCACTTGATCTAGTGAGTCTTCCACAATAGAGGTACACTCACACATTTTAACCTTTCCTTCTGGTGGTCTTATATCATGGTACAAAACTCTACACACACATGGAAATACTTTAGGTTCCTTCAAACTAGAAAAATCAATCACCAACCTTCCTTTCAAATTACAAGATTCATTACTATCATCGATCAAGATGGTTTCTATTGGAATACTTTAGAATAACTAAGAGGAGGGGGGTGAATCAGTTATCCAAGGTCCAAATGTATAAATAAAACCTTTCACAGCTTAGTGAACCCATAAAACATTCATATCCATGCATGCATCCATAAGATTATGCAATCACTAAAACTTGTAGGTTACTATCAAATCAACTTGCTAGAATGTAAAGCATGAAACATAATAGATTCATCAACACACTTGACACAATTATTTATGTGGAAACCCAATTTGGGAAAAACTACTAGTAACATGCTACTTCTTTTCACTCTTCTAAAGTGATGCCCTATGAAAGGCCAGCCCTATTAAAAGTTACAATACACACTGTTAAATGTGACCCGGTTAAGGGATTCCAATCACCCTATTAGAAGTGAGCCTTGTTAGAGGACTTTAGACCATTCACTTAGAATGTCACCCGATTAAAGGATTTACAAATGATTGTTAAGTCAACCTTAATCCAAAGGATTTACCCTAGACTAATACAATTGTTAGAGAGTAACAGTAGAGCTTTGATCTAATACAACTTACAACTTCTCTTGTAGATTACAGATCTTTATTTAGTCCTCAATTCTACATGGCCTTCATACTTTTCAGGTATGATATCTTGTTCACCCTTCAAGAATTCATCTCCTTAAGCCTTCTTTCTTTACATGCCATTGCAAACTCTTCTCTTAGGTCACTTGATGAAGCAAAACCCTTAACTCCTTGTCTTCCTTAGGTTCTCACACATGACAACTTTTCTTCATGACCAAACGTTCCTATAGATAGGAAATTACGATATTTTCCCACTCATTTTCCATTGTCAAAATTTAGGGTTTGGATGGATTAGGTAGGATACAATGTATCTACCCCATATCTCACATCTCTTCTAGAAACTTCTTCTAGAATCCATTTGAATTTTCCTAAAAATGGTTTACATCAAATTTTGTACCACTAGCTTATCAACCTTATCTTCCACCTAGTTCACAAAATTCAAGAAAAAAAACTTGTTGGCTTAGATTTAGTGAATCTTTGATCTTTAAAATAATGTAGTAGCTTGGCATTATCAACCTTCTGATGATCAGCACATGCTACATTTCTTGGCATCCTCTATAAATCACTTCGCATCAACTAAAGTTTACTGATTCTCGGCATCAACTAAACTTTACTTGGCATAAATTGTCTTGCTCGGCATCCACTAGAATTTTCTTTTACTTGGCTCCAACTGAATTTATGCTTGGCTTATACTGACTTTGGCACCTACTATCCACTCAGTCAAGCTTGTCAGACAAACTTTGTGTAATTTGTTCTTCTAAACTTTTTTAGTGTATCCAACATTTGTAACCTTAAGTAGATTATCAATACATCATGTCATCATTGTCTTAACTGATCCTTGTACTTCATTACATAATCATAACTCAACCTTTCCTCTAGGTGTTTTGTTACATCTTATTGATCAAATCCTCTTCATCAATCAACTAAGTGATAGTACTTGAATCTTATAAGTAGTTGTCTTATAGAAAATAGCAGGTTTGACATCAATGACAAAATAATGATTTAAACGCATAGTCTTCTTCAACAATCTCCCTCTTTCAATGATCTCTTTCAATAATGATCTTTTCAATCAGATCTCAATAGTTTTCTGCCTATTATCCCAAAGAAGGCTGTTCAAAATCATACTTTCCCTCCTTTGCAATCTCCCAAGATAACAAGAAATAAGGAAAACTTTCTTTTGAATGGAACCCAAATGGATGGATTGTGCATGACTCAATTATTGCATAGTTTGATTAATGCGTAGAATACCTACAAATAGGCATTTCATCAGTCAAGCTTGAGACCAAATTGAGCACTCTATCCATCTCTTTTAATGAAAAATCTTGTTTTGACTAAGGTATCTTATCCTTATCCAATGGGGAATCATGATCATAGTAGGAAGAATTTGTATCTCCATCTTGATGACTTTTTGATTCAAAAATCTCACCAACCTTGAGATCTTCTACATTTCTATCACTTTTTGCAACTTCAAGAAGTTTTGGAACTTCAAAATTTTTTGTGTCCTCAAAATTTATTGGCATATCCACACTTATTGAAACATCAACACTTGGAAGAATTTATTCCTTGAATGGGAACACATTCCTATTCATCCACATACTCTTGTAGATCATTCCTATGATTCAAACATCATTGAACTAAACTACAAAGTTTGTTCCTCCATAATTTAGGGAAGTTGATCTGAAACATTATTGTACCCATATCTATTTTCACTTTGACTTGTACCTATAATACCATTATTCTCATTGTTGATGTTCCCATAAAGGCCAAAATTTTCACTCTGATTTTGAGAATAATTGTTTTGGGCAACAAGTTGTCTTGGATGATTGCCTTGGTTTCTTAAGGAATACAACTTTATTTTGATGAGTTCATTGGGATAAAAGAAACATCATATCCTTCATGTCCTTAAATTCTCTAGTCATATTGTTCTCAAGTTCAGTAGGTGGAGAAATCTTTTTCTAAAAGAATATAGTCTTTTGGGGCTCATACCCTGAGTATGTAATTGTTGACATTGGAGTAGCTATAACCTACTTTATGAATGTAACAGCCTATTTGAAGACTTTTTCAATGGTATCAATGTCTCTAGGTGGGAATCTTCTTAGAAAAATAAAAATTAATGAATCCATTATTCCAAAATAGATCTAGATGATAGCTTCTTGTGGTACAGTGTATGGAAACTCCATTCTTTGATACATCCTATAGAAGTGCTGATTAAACTATGAAATAGTCTCATGGGGATCCCTCTTAATTAAGATAAATTGATGATGTAGGATAGTTGGACCAACATAGATCTTGAATTGTTCCAAAAACTTTCTCTCAAAAGAGTTCCAATGTAGGAGACTCCACGGCTCACCAAGATCACCTGCATGCAAATAACCTGTCAAAGGGAAACCAAGAAGGAAGAGGTGGAGCTTGGAAAAACCCTAAATAGACTTGAGAGAGAAAATATTGCAAATAAGAAAAATGTATTTACAATGAAAATGGAATGTATTGAATTGAGAAAATACAATGAGAGAGCCTGAATATAAACACCTCATGGAAGCTTGTAAAACAAGCTAGAAAATGGTAGAAGATAAGGTTGGCAACTAAGCATCCACAAAAAGGTGGAACATGCTAGAAGGGAACAAACTCTCATGTTGTCAACAACTCATCACTACAACTACTAACTACTAAATATTAAATAAATGCATTAACTTAAGTAAGCTTAAGTAAATAGAATAAATAATTAATAATTAATTAATTATTTACTCCAATATCCAATCCCTTATTGATGTTGATGGCAAATTGAGGTACCAATTGAATGTCATTTCCCCCAAAGTGTAAGGAAAAAGGGGGCATGCCACGTCCATATGCTGAATTTGGTTTTGATTATAGATCTCCTTGAAAATTTTAATATAATCTTCTGTTATTCATGATTCTCCATAGATGAACCATGGGCAAAACTTTTTAGGATTTTTGCACAAGTCATGTAATGGATTAGTTAGGTTCAAAGGTGAAATTTGGGCATTTAAGAAAGACATGGTGCATAACAATGGGAATGTGTGTGAATTAGAATGTAAAGTGAACGATGATGATGATTGCAATTTTTTTCTTCTATTTTGAATGTTAGGGGGGCCTCCTTCTAGTGCCACTTCTATTGAGCTATCATTTCGCATGATGTTTAACGGCAAGAATCCTTTTGAACTCCTCGCTTGAAAAGCTAATCTAGGATCAACTCCAAGATTCCAGCTGATCTTGTGACCTCTACTAGAATCCACTTAGTTAAAGATAAATGTATTTATTCACAAGGAGGCATTTTCTGGTTTAAGCAATTCAGATAAGATGTAGAATTTTCTTGCTATCTCAAAAGAAAGACACACACAAAAAGAAATATTTTTTTTTGTTTTTTTGTTTTTTAAAGAATGCAATCTAACAATGCAACTATATTAATTCCTAAATTAACCAAGGGTTAGCAAATTAAATAACAAAGATAAGTTAACGAGAGATGAAATCAAATAACATCAAAGGGAAATTCCTAACAAACATAAGCCATAGAAACAACAAGTCTGCAAGTTAAACCTTTGAAAAGATCAGAAGGTAACCAATGAAAATAGGAGCAATGCTTCCTTAATTCCACTAATGCAATCATCGATGGGAATTCAATAACTGTAAGATGTATCATTTTTCATTAGATCACAAGGCCACAGAAAGTGTGCTCATGCAAGACAAAGCTATGCAGGAACAATAGGGTGATCTCAAACTAAGTATGTCAATGGAATTTGTAAAATTGTAGAAAATACTAGAATTAAAAGATCGCTCAATAAAAATAATGCAATAAAACTATTGGCTCCATTACACTCCATGAACATACATTCACAAAATATAACACAATCAGGCAAGAATAACTACACTCTAAATCAAAGCACCAAAAGCATATATTATTGCATCAAAATAATGGCTTGGACTACATATTACATTCTTGAATTTATAAGAAATATTCTCCTCAATTTGTGTTGAGAGTGAGAGATCTCTTTATGCCAACATGTGATTCTAAACTAATAAAAAAAATCTATTTATGTACAAATTGACTCTCTAACTGGTGCTAAGTAGGACTCCATCTATATTTATATCATTAAACGGATGCATGAACCTTTACATATCTTAAAACAAAGAAATCATGAGAAAATAAGAAGAAGAAAGCCATTATATGATGTAGGAGTCTCTGGAGGTGCCAAAAATAGAAATTCAACCTTCTCTGGATGTTAGTAGGAGTTAAAATGTCATCAGAATGCATTTCTAGTGCATGGAAAGCTCTAAATTTGGAACTGGTAGTTAGCTATTAGTGCACCTCTGATTCTTCAAAAACCTATGGCACACCTCAAAAGAAGTACACCCACACACCCAACACACCTAGGCACCTAGCGCACCTGCTCGGAAGCTCAAAAGCACGATTTGCCAAAAAATCAAAGTTCTTAATTTTGAAAACGGTTTCTAGGTTTTACTCAGACAAGGTTTGGAAGCACTCTAGTGTACTTAATTTTCCCCTTTTTATGATTTATATCCTCTTTATAGCCAAACAATTTCACACATTTGAACTCCTACTTCTTCTATCTTAAATCCCAAGGCCATCATGTTGAATCTTGTCATTAATAGTTGCATAAGATGAGGAACCTATTCTAGTTCATGTGTCTAACATCTGTATCTTTGATCTTTTCTTCTTTCCAATTGTCTAATCCTTCCGGGTCAGAGACCAAGTGATCCAAATTATCCAAAATGATCAAATATTTGAAACTTTTTCATATCTTTTTTACAAGTTTTTCTAGGTCTTTTTAACTATCTTTTTTGGAGGTCTTATGCTCAAAATTTTAAGTTGAAACTTCTATTAGTCCCTAAAATAGGTCAATCAAAGTCTCGCTATTTTAGGGATTGATATTAGATTTTTAGTTCTTCTTTCCAATGGTATAAACGGTTTTGAATTCTTAGCTCTAGGTCAAAAGTTATGACCCTGACAAGTTAAGGATGCCTTTTTTACCTACACAAAGAAGCAAACATTATCTAGGGAGTTTAAAAATAAAACCCTAAACAAACCCTGGTTATGACCAAAAAAAAAAGACCCAAAATGTAAAATAGTAAAACTACAAAAAAACACCAAAAAACCATATTTCTAACCCTGATGGGAAAAAAAGAATGCACATGGCGCACCTCAAAGGTGCGCGAAGTGCACTTTTTCCCTTATGCAAACTTTAAAGAATAAGGGTGCACATCTTGTGCACCTCATGGGGTGTGCAATATGTGCACCCTTACTACAAAGAGTAATTCAAACACAAAATGAAAGGGTGCACATTTAGTGCACCTCTTGGGGTGCACTAAATGCACACCCTTTACTACCCTAAGGGATGATTCTTCCTAGTCAAGGTGTGCAGTTGCGCACTTTGGATAGGTGCGCAACTATGCACCTTTCACTAGGTGAAGTCTTAGTGAGAGTTTAGGTTTTTTAAGGTTTTTTTGAGTTTTTTGGTTAATGTAACAAAGTTAAGGTGCACACCTCATGAGGTGCACTAGGTGCACACTTTGTTTTAGAGGTTTTAACTTATATTTTGTGGTGTTGTATGTAGAGTGAGGGTAGGGTAGCATAGAGGCGCACCTCTTGGAAGTGCGCAACTATGGAACTACACACTTCCAAGAGGAAAGTACTTTCCCATATTACTTAATGCACTAGCACACTTTTTGAGGTGCTCTAGGTGCACTAGTGCACATCCTTGTGTACCAAACAAAATGACTTTCTCTTTCAAAATCATAGTTTTTAGAATTTGGGTTTTAGGAAAAGACCCAAATTAGCCAAAGACATTAGGAAAAACCCTTAAAAAAGACTCAAACCCCAAACTAGGGATCTAGAAAGCTAAAGAAATAAAGTAGGGGGTCCCCATTTCTAGGCAAAATGGGGCATGCATTGTGAAACCACAATAGTATTTTGCACATCCCTATTAAGAGTGGCATTTTTAAATGATTTTTCTTGTCAACATTTTAAAATCAATAAGTGTACCTTGACTTTGATCGTGAACCTATTGCATGACATATCCTCTATGCTCATGATCATTTCTCTACTCTTAACACATTGTATTACAATTACACTTCATAAAAAATTAATTGTAACACCTCTCCTCTCAACACACAATGATCTAAAATTACTTAATATATTACTCTTTGAGGTAGTGGAAAACACCCTAAACATGTTTGCTTAAGTTGGCCTCACAATCAATTCAAACTTTATGAGTGAGAATCAAAGTCTTAAATACTATGCCTTCATGTCCCAACATCTTCACACTATTCCACTCACTTTGCCAGTCATGATCACTGAGTGTATTTTTTTGTTAAATATTTCCACTTCAACTTTGTTTTTTAATGGTTCTTTATTTTGTTACCTAAAATCCTCAAGAAATATTTTACTTCATCCATACTTGATATATTTTTCTTCACAATAATTATGAAATATCTTATGAACATATCATGCAGGTCATCACTAATAATTCTTCAAAACATTCATTGCTCATCCAAAACATATTGACTAATTGTCTTTGCCTTTTTCATCTTATAATTAATTTTTTGAGCTCTCTAATAAATCCTATCACCATTACACCTAATATATTACTTGAAAATCACTTGGTTTCCAATAATGATAACACCCAAATAAAGATCTAAAAAATTTATTTATCTAAACTAAGCACATTATCATTGTGCCAACAATATCCCCCTTTGGCATTGATGTAAACACTTAGATAACACTTGACCAAGTGTCCAAAACTATAAAAACTAAATCACTAACCCATAATACAATTCTCCTTATTTCTTTTTAACATACTATACTTATTGTAGCTTATCACTCCCCATTAGATAAACTACTCAATATACAATCTCCTATGTACATAAAAAATTATCTTATCTACTACTCCTTTGCCAATAATGAAAATTTGTGAACAATCTATCAAAGTTTCAAAATTGTTTTGCCAATATAGTTTTAAAACTTTTAAAGTACTTCACTATTTTTTTTTTCAATGTGTATAAATCAAAGTCCCATTATTTCTTTAGATTGACCAATATTGATATTTTAACCTTGATTTGATATGCCAAGTCTTCTAGTGCATCCATTATGATCATCTCTAGAAATGCTAAGACATTTTCTACTTCTTTCACTCCACTTTGAAAAATGTCCACCTTTGGAATCAATTGACTCTACAAGTTAATAATATTTTCAATCCTTTTCTCATGTTCATTATTTAGTGTTTTGAGCATAAGATTTAATAGACTTACTGGTGCTCCAAAACTACTATTCAATTTACTAATGGGATCAAAACCTATAACTAGTAATATAAGATCCTATTGAGCTTTATTCCTTTTATAGTATCAATATCTCCAAATAAAGATTATATAATTACTAAAAATTGTTAGTGTATTAAACTTTCATTTAATGCTTCCTTTAAATTATTAACTCAAAGTTGTAATGCTCCTTTATCCATCACAATTATTTGAGATAACATATGAGATATTCTCTTCTCATATACTCTCTCGACACTTTGAGTTACAAATTTCTCTAGGCTTTTCATTTGTTCTCCTGGTGCATTCAATGATTTACCTAACTTTTCAATAGGTGTAGCATTGTCATTAGTATCTAAATTATGTGTAATGTCTATAAGTATATCTCTTTTTGTCTCAAAAATTTGTTTTTCCTTCTTCATTTGATCTCTTTTGGCCTTAGACTTGATATCCATTTCCATATGCATCATTTCTTAAGACTCATAGAACTTAGATCATTAGTCTCTTCGATTTTTGGTAGGTTGTCTATCTTCAAAGTAGACAAAAATTTTACCAATTATTGTTCCTTTCCAACCTCTTTGGTATCCTTCCCTGCCTTAACTTTATCTTGTTTATCTATATCTTCTTCTTCTCTCACTCTTTATGCTTGAACTAGTACTTCATTTTGTGTTGTCTCCTCTTGTTCCTTATCCTTTTCCACTTCTTCTACTTCATTATCGGTAGCCTCTTTTTGTGTATCTATGTTTATTCCTCAATAACCATGTTCACAATTGATCAAAGTCCTTCATAAGTTTATCGACTCCTAGCATATCAAGAACTTCCATGGGTTTATCATGTACATGTTTTTTTTCATCCTTATCAATAATCACCTCCAACATCTCACTGAATTCAACATGTGTAACATTCAAGGAATGTTTCTCTAATAAATACTCTTCATTTTCTTCTTCCTTCTTTAGTTTATCATCTTCAAGTTTTACTACATATTCCTTTTCTAACTTGAATTTTTTTTTGAATATCTCCTTTGCTTCTTATATAGCTAATCTAGTGTTACCATAAAAGAAGCCTAGTTAACCTTTTCTTTTTTTGAAAAGTAGCCTTGATTGCCCAAGTGTTTCCTTAATCTCCTTAGGGTGTAACTCTAGTTGGAGTTTCACTATAACATATTGTATTAATTCTTTATCTTTTTTAGTTGATCCTCTCCATCTTGTTTCAAACATATCATACCATGTATTTAGTATTTGACCTTGTATCCTAATTAATGTTTCTCTTAACTTGTTCATGCTATACACTAATACATCTTCAAATCTTTTTTGTTTTTCCACTTTGAAATAATTATAATACCTTTTATGTTTACAAGTATTCCCCATTTCTCAACTTGATTAATAATTTTTCCAATAGCGTTATACTTACCAGCATCTTTCTAAATCTCCATTTATTTTTTATCCAACCACTCTTGATTCCTCTCAATTGGCTCTCATCTTTTGTTGATCTTCCTTTGACTCAGCGGCTTCTTCTTTGTATGGTTCAAAAAATTTCTTCCTTGGTTCTTGCACCTTCTTCCTTGTTGTAGTTTCTTGAATCCATTCATTTTCCTTTCTTCTTGTTGCAGGCTCAAGCATATCAACCTATGTGTCATAGCCTCAAATTTTGGTATAAACTTTCATATATTTTATCTCATTTTTCTTTCTTCAAGTTTCACACCTTGTTTGTCTCTTGGTAAATGGTTTCCTAGAAGAGACAACTTCTTCTTTCTCAATTCTTGCAGTTACTAAAGTACATGTCTATGTGGGAACATACTTTTCTCTTATCTTGGATATTGCTTCATTTGTGAAACCATGCTTTATCTACTCTAGTTAAATCCATTAAAAATATCAAAAATGTCTTAATGAGATCTACAACATGGAGAACCTAAAACTAACATTTCAAAAAAAAATTAACACCAAAAAAAGGAATAAAAAGTAGCCTAAAACAAGTGGTCACACTTGTCAAACATGTAGTGGGAATAATACTCTGAACAACCTAAGAAGGAACATGTTGCCACTAATGTATGAAATAAAATGAAATCTAAATCCACATTAAGGAGTATCAAAAATATGTGTACTAAGGAGATATGCACTTGATAGCATCAATACATAAATATACAACAAGTACTATCATATAAATAATTATCATCTCAAATAAAATTCTAATCCATCACCATGAGAATACAACATAAAATACATAACATGTGCATCAAGTAACTACATACATAACAATTAAAAAATACATCAAGATAAGATTGATGAACCAAGTGAGCATCAAGCTCTAATCTTGAGATGGAGGATGACTATCTCTATACTCTAATTCCTAGCAGTGGTATAGGTAGCAATACATCCCAACCACATGGGACACATGGACCCTATTGTGCTCATAGATATAGAAACCCAACCGCATCACATAAGACAATAGCATCCAAGGCTTATACACATGCCAAACATGTACAAGATGTAAGAACTCAAAGAACATGAATGCAATTTAATATATCAGGTCACTAGCCAAACACATTGTAGGATAACTATGTAGGGAATCTAGTGGAGTGTAATCACTTGGCTTGTACTAGCCCAAGTTGTATAAGGTATGATAACTCAACTCCCTTGTGAGGCCTCATACTGTGTCATTGCACCAACTTTCATAGAAGACTAACAAACATACAAAAACTATTCCCTCAAGCTAACTTGTGCATGAGAAAGACAACCACATAGACAGCACACCCTCATGTTGGCTCCCTCAAGATGCTCAATAATTTCAAAGGTGTTCTACTATCTTGCATTAAGTTTTATTATCCCATGTACTTAGTTTGGTTATCACTTGTTTACACCCTTTTCAAGTTACCTTGTCGACCACTTCTGAGTCTAGGTACATGAGAGAAGCCACTACACCCCTCTACCCTCACTACAACACTTGGGGTCAAATTGCAACAGCAAATTGGGATGGTGATGTAATATGTGGTCATTTTCATGTTTGTTTTTTTGCAATTGTACCCGATGTTATTGCAATACTGACGTTGGCATCGTAATTTTGATTCGCTTGTGAGAATAAAACAAAAAAAAAGAAACATCACAATCATTTTCCATTTTTTATTTTTTTGGAGAGAGCTACAAATGAAAGAGGTGGAGAGCTATAAACATTGTTGTGGCCCTTGTGATTAGTGCATTTGGTTGGTATGCCCTCATGATCTTTGCATTGTATTCTCATGCCCTTGCTTTGTGATTTCATTGTCATGTCATGTCGTTGCTCTATGATTTCATTCTCATGTCATGCCCTTGCTCTGTGATTTAATTGTAGTGTTGTGCCCTTGTGATCTATGTGCCCTAGCTTTGTGATTTTCTTCAAGGGAAAGAAGGGGTATGTATGTAAATATTTTTTCTTTTCCTTATAAACATGCATCTCTTTATATTTCCTTCTAAACATGTATCTCTTTATATATTCAAAGAGATTTTTCAATATTTTTATTACATATATGATCCATATACATACATATTCCAAAATCCAAAATAATAAAATAATAAAACTCACTCAACCCATGCTAAGTGACTTACCTCAAGATCCTGCACAAGAATAATGTAGACCACGAAAAATAGGCTGAGTTTGTAAGAAATTTGACAAAAACATATCATAGCAGATATTTTTAGAAAGAAAGTAGCCATAACCAGTTAAATGGGTCTAGTTGTTGATTAGGTTGGTTGATATATACATATATTTAACTAGGTTATGGCATCTACAAGGGAATGAGCCTCGTGATTACCTATATGTGTTTGGTGCATTTCTTTCCTATGATATATCTCTGCATTTCATTTTTGTGCCCTTGCTATGCAATTTGGTTGCCATGTCCTTGTGATCTCTATGTTTTATTGTCATGCCCTTGCTTTGTGATTTTGTTTCAATTTTTGCCCTTGCTCTATAATTTTTTTGTTGTTTTGTGCCCTTTTCAATTTGTTTGCCATGCCCTAGCTTTGCGATTTTCCTCAAGGGATGTAAATATTGGTTTATTTTCCTTCTAAATAGTTATTTCTTTAGATCTCCTTTTGAACATGTATATTTAGAGATCTTTTTTAAGGTGCTTATTGCATATTAGCTACACAATAGAAAAATTGATCCAACTACATACATATTTCAGAATCCAAATAATAATAAAATAAAACTCACTCAACCTAGCTAAGTGACTTACCTCAAGATCCTCCACAAAAATAATACAGACCAAGAAAAATGTGCATAGTTTTCAAGAAATTTTAGAAAACATATCATAGCAGATATCTTTAGAAAGAAACTACCCATAACCAATTAAATGGATCTAGTTGTTGATTAGCTAGGTTGATTACAAATTTATTTAGAATTGTTATTAGATTATCTAAAATAAAATGATCAATCTGATATCCCCAACTAGTAGGATCAAATACAACTTTCCAAGGTGATAAAATTGCATATGCAAGAAATTGAAGAATAACTTCAATGAAGGGTTGAGTATAAGGAGTTAAACAAGAAAGTTTTTCTTTTCTGTAAATGTCATAATCACAAGGTTCATTCCCTTGTAGAAGCCTCTACCACAATGACATTACCTGTAAACCTTGCAAAGGATGTTGAAGTGGTTCCCAACCTTTAAACACTCTTATAAGCATTTGATACTTGGGATCATCGTATGGAGACTATGCCAATACTTGAAACACTCTTATAAGCATTTTTATTTGGATTGTAAATTCTCAAAGACACTTGTAAAATATTCCAATATCATAGTACGTACCACAACACTTTCCTAGATTCTAACCAGTGGCTCCCATAATATCCTCTATGTTGTCTAGCTATTGTCTCAGTCATGCAGTCTCTTTCTAAAGCTGCTCCTTCTCCTTTTCTCTCATGCCTTAAATTTTGATTATTAAACTTTTGAATATCTACCTCTACCTTATCTAAAATCAACTTCATAGTGTGTTATAACTATAGCATAGATGTTTGGTCATTGATAGCTTTCATTTTAGCATTCATGTTTAGAAGATTGATCAACACCCTCACTTGCACACCTCTCATGTGAAGCACTTTCTATATAGTTTCAACACCATATTCTTGATTCTGAGCTAACAGCTCTTTAGATGCATTTTCTTGTAAAACATTAATTTTGTTGAATAATTGTCAATCTCTTAGACAATTGATTGTTGTTTATGTGTGTGTGTGTGTGTGTGTGTGTGTGTGTGTGTGTGTGTGTGTGTGTATGTATATATGTATGTATATATGTTATATATATATACATATATATATATATATATACATATATATATATATATATATAAATATATATATATATGTATATGTATATATATGTATGCATATCTATATATATATGTATGTATATATATATATATATATGTATGTATGTATGTATGTATGTATATATATATATGTATGTATATATATGTATGTATATATATATGTATGTATGTATGTATATATATATGTATGTATGTATGTATATATATATATATGTATGTATGTGTGTATATATATATATATATATGTATGTATGTATATATATGTATGTATGTATGTATGTATATATATATATGTATGTATATATATGTATGTATATATATGTATGTATATATATGTATGTATGTATATATATATATATGTATATATATATGTATGTATATATATATATATATATATATATATATATATATATATATATATATATATATGTATGTATGTATGTATATTAGAATTACAATAGGAAAGGTAAATTCTGAGAGGGGGGGTGAATCAATGCTTCAAACTTTTACCCATAAAAATATTCATCATACATCCATCTTACAATTTAATAAGTAAACTGAAATACCATGTAAAGCATATACATCTAAAGCATGTAAACAAGTAAGCATTCACACATATATGACACAAGATATGATTACCCAGAAACCCTCCAACGAGAAGGTAAAACTGGGGTGGGATGACACCCACAAGTCTTCACTACCATAGTAATAAAGCATATCCAATGAAGGTTACAATGTTTGATCATGAAACATGATCTACCCTATGAAAGGTCTTCCCTATTAAAAGCTTACAAAGATTGTTAGGTCTTACCCTGTTAAAGGATTTCAACACCCTGCTAGAAATGTGCTTGGTTAAAGGACTTCAACTCAAAATTAAGTAAGCATCTTGTTAGAGGATTTCAACATAGCCTATTAGGACTACTATGTTAAGAGATTTATCTGATTCACCTACTAGAATGTCTCAACAATGATTATGTGATTAGCACTTTATTTTTTGATGCCAGATCACCTCTATACTAATGTGTACTTGATCCTTTCTAATTAGATGTCTCTTGTTAGTGTAGTTTTTTATTTTTCCTATTTTGCTAGGTTTTTCCTACACTTTTAATAATCTCGCTTAGGTTAATAAAGCATGTCTTATTAGGTGAATGGTTGTGAGGTGTCATCTTCCTACATGTGAGCATCCATTAGCTATCTTGGGAAGATACTTTGCTATCTTTAGTCCGATAGATGGTTGCTCCTCATTGGTTGGTGTTGCCACCTCCTCCCTCTTCCTAGCCTATATAAGCATGCTACCTGGCTTGTATTTGCATCTCTTATTTTTGCATCCTCTTAATGTTATTTTGCTTCCAGCATTTGCATTACTCTCTTGGAGACTAACTCTATGATGCTATTTTGATTTTGTATCATTTGCATTCATAGTTTAGATATTTACTCTTTGCACTAGTTTTCTGGGTTATTAATCTTTTCAGATTCTAACATGGTATCAGAGCTTTTCTATGTGCAAGAGTAGATTTTAGTTTCCTTATTTGAGAGATTTGGGGGGGGCAAATAAATTTTATTGTAGTTTTTTGAAAAACGAAGTATGATCTTCACTTGCATCTTTGGATGATCTTGAGAATCAGAAAAGTTTTGACAAAAACAGTTTTTCTCTGGGGTTTCAATTTCAAATCTGACAACCAACTTGCATATTTGGAGTTTTCAATCAGTTTTGCAGGTTCCAGCATGCCATTGATGGACTTGAGAAGCTGATCCAGCATTTGCATGTCAAATTTTGGTTGCTGGGGTCGTTTTTTGATTTTTGGAGCCGTTTTTTTCTGTTAAAGGCATCTGATTTACACTACAGCAACATCTTCTGTTCATCAGCAAGAAAAACGCTTTCTGGGTTTTGTTCGCAGCCCCGAAAAACCATCTGGGTATCTTTTAAATTTTGCATGCAAGCTGTATATTTTTCATAATCGAGCATGCAAAGCTACAGCCATACCCCTCTCCGTTGGCAGCCGCAGATTTGAATGCAGTTTTCAAATGTCTCATTCTTGCTCATACGGACTCCGATTTTGATGATTCTTGTTATGAAATTGGCTATTTTTTTGTGCTCTATCCACTATTAGAGTTATTTTTTGATTTTCATGCATGAATTCTTCAGAAATTACAGATTCTTAGCCGTGACTATGCACAGTTCTCGTTTTGGAAACTTCGGATGATCATAACTTTCTCATACGACCTCGTATCGAGGTGATTCTTTTTTTGAAAGTGCATGATTTTTCGAGTAGATCACATTGGTGCTATTTGTTTCCTTGATTATTGTGCCCAAGTTTCACTTCTAGCATATGCTCTTCATGAGGGTTTGTAATGCATTGAAATCAAGACCACTAAGTAATTCTTTCTAGTGGTAGTTGTAAATGCACTAAAATAAAGTGCCAAATCATATTTCTTTGAGGGGGGGTTCTTTGATTGAGTAAAGAGGGGGGGGCATTGTCGTGGCTGGGTTCTCTTCTTTTTAGCATTTTTTCTCTGCATTTCTTCATCATGGATCAAAAAAATATGCCCATCCTAACTCCATACAATTACTTTGAGTGGAAATCATGCATGACAATTCACTTAAAGAAAGCTGGATTAAATAGGATAACTATGGGACTTGAAACTGAACCTACTAAAGATGAAGACAAGCCTAAGTGGTTTAACAAATGTGATGAGGCATATGGAACATTGTGTTTGTCTGTTTCTCCTGACTTGCTATTTCACATTGAGTCTTTGGATACACCAAATGAAGTATGGACAAAGCTAGAGACACTATTTGGCACACAAGATTCAATGAGGGGTCATATGCTGGAAAATGAATTAATTAGTTTGAGTCCAGGCAATTTCAACACAATCCAAGATTTCTTCACCAAATTGAAATCACTAAGGCTGCAGTTAAAACAATGTGGAATTGAAAAGAAAGATGAACAACTGATTCTTAGTATTCTCTCTAAGCTAAGTTCAGAATATTCTGTGTTTGTTTCTACCTTCTATGCTACTAAGGGTGCACTTGGTACTCAATTCACCATGCCATCTTTAGATGATTTCGCTGTCAAGCTCACTCGAGAACAGGACAAGCTAATCCAGATGGGCATTCTTAAGTCCTTTAAGTCACATGCCTTGGCTGCTAACCAAGGCACAAAAGAACAACAAGGACAAAGTAGTAACAACAATAGTAAGGACAAGAAACAAAAGAATAGCGAAGAGAAGAAGGATCAGATGTCGGTTTCTTCAAAAGCAACTATTGATACACCATCTTCCAAGGGTGATAAGCCTAAGAAAGAAAAGGTCAAATGTGCTTATTGTAAAAGACCTGGTCATGATGAACATAAATGTTTGCAGAAACAACTTGATCACTTGACATACATTCTTGAGAAGAATAATATCAGTGTTCCTGAGTCTATCAAACAAAGTTCTAATGAAGGGTCTAACAAAGAAAAAGAAAACAGCAAGGGGAAAGGAAAGGGCAAGGCCCTTTTTGCAGTTGCTTCCTCACCATCCACTTGGTTTCTTGATTCGGGTGCTTCACACCACATGGCTTCATCTAAGGAAGAAATTGCATCCTTGGAGCAATGTACTATGCCTTCTATGTTGATGGGTGACAACACTCCTATTGAGGTGTGTGGGAGAGGGTCTGTTGATGTGGGGGATGGCACATTCCATGATGTTCCTTATGTACGCTCATTGTCAACTAATCTCCTATCGGTACACCAGATCACTCACACAGGTTTAGGCAAGCGGGTTGAGTTCACTCCTGATTCAGTGGAGATACGTGAGTTGCACAATGATTCTACAATTGCAGTTGGGAGAGCAGATCATCAGTCAAGACTCTATATGTTTTCTCACCTTGTTCCTGATCCTCCTTTGACTATTTTTCTCACTCACTCTAATGATGTGAGCAGATTATGGCATGAGCAGTTTGGCCATCTTAACTTCCACTACTTGCATCAGCTTAACCAGCAGAGCATGGTCACAGGGTTGCCTTCTACTTTGACATTGGAGTCACTTGGAATACATGATAGATCTCCTGATGGGTCAGATTCACTTGAGCAGTCTTCTACCTCCACTTTTGATGCAGAGAGTGACTCAGAGGACTCACCTCCTTCCTCTCCTAGTCATCATTCACAGGTTGATGATTCTCCTCTAGATTCTCCATCTTCTAGTCCACTTTGGGCTAGACAGACCTTGCAGTTTGCAGGTGATTGGGTTGGGGATCCATCAGACACCAAGCAGACTCATTCACAATTCCAGGATGCTCTACATATCTTCATTGCTACTGCCTCAAATCCACAGTCCTTTCATGAGGCTTCTGGTATTTTTGAGTGGGATATAGCTATGCAGGAAGAGTATAGTTCCTTGATGAGGAACCACACTTGGGATCTTGTCCCTTTTTCTAAGGGAAGAAAAATTGTTCGATGTAAGTGGATCTACCGGACAAAATTTGCAAGCTTTGCTGGAGGTGCAGGATGCTACATCTTTTGGGGGGGCCTCTTCCTCTCACTTGGAGTCCTAATTTTCTTTGGGGAGTCTCTTTTCTCTCTCTTTTGGGGGAATTTTATGTACATGGGTACCTCATCAGGCTTGACTTGCCGGGACCCATTTCTACATCCACCTAAGCTTCGCTTATGGGGGGGTGTTAGTGTAGTTTTTTATTTTTCCTATTTTGCTAGGTTTTTCCTACACTTTTAATAATCTCGCTTAGGTTAATAAAGCATGTCTTATTAGGTGAATGGTTGTGAGGTGTCATCTTCCTACATGTGAGCATCCATTAGCTATCTTGGGAAGATACTTTGCTATCTTTAGTCCGATAGATGGTTGCTCCTCATTGGTTGGTGTTGCCACCTCCTCCCTCTTCCTAGCCTATATAAGCATGCTACCTGGCTTGTATTTGCATCTCTTATTTTTGCATCCTCTTAATGCTATTTTGCTTCCAGCATTTGCATTACTCTCTTGGAGACTAACTCTATGATGCTATTTTGATTTTGTATCATTTGCATTCATAGTTTAGATATTTACTCTTTGCACTAGTTTTCTGGGTTATTAATCTTTTCAGATTCTAACATCTCTCTATTGTGCATTTTTTCCTTCCTCTATTCTCCTTTAACTGATTCTGCAATGTAGCTCAAATCATAATACCTTGGTCACCATGAATGTTCTAATTGTTCATGCAAACTCTCCTTTTCTACCCTTCTCTCTCTTTTTCCACCTTAGAACATTTAGGGTGTGTCCTCCTTAAGAAGACCTAGGTGACTTAGGTCTAGGTATGAATCAATGATTGTGATTCACCCATATTGCTACTAAAATCTTCCCTTTTCCTAATTGGATGCATGTAATACATAGGGGTTCGTACTTAATATCTGTCCTTATCAACAAAAGATCATGAATCAATCCTTAAGTTGGCTCAAAAATGGTTTACATAGTAGTTTGTGCCAATACAAACAACTATGTCAAAATTGTGTTACTTAGCATTTGAAGTCCTTGGTGCTCATCACTAACTATGAATTTAATGTTGTCACTCGGCATCTGAATGACTTGACATGCACTACTTGCTTAGCTCCTGAATCATTTGGCACATACTATCTACTCAACACTTGAATGACTCAGCACTCACTATTTACTCAGCATGCCCTATCTTGCATGTTGTGCTCAGCATATGTTAATTATTCTGGCATGAACTAAGGAAATGACTTAAGTGTATAGACACTTGTCAAAACCAATTTGAGATTAACAATCTACCACTTTGACATGAGTGTCAAAAATGCTTGGTTATGCATTAATGATCTTATCCTTACAAGAATAACATAGATATTTATTTAGGTTCTATGCAATATTTCAAAATATCAAAATTTTGCAATACATGACTTATACCTCAAAATTTCATAACTCTCCCTGAGTTGAATGTTCAGTTCAGTTCTATATTTTCTATTAACTAATACTCTTTCTCTATTCCTGTTTGAATTGATGTTTGCAATTTTTTGTTCTCATACTCCCCCTTAGGTATAGATATCTATTTTTTCTATTTATCTCTATGCTCTTCTTGCTTCCTCCCCCATTTCTCTTACTCCCCCTTTTTGACACTGATGTCAATGGATTATACACTAATAGTGTATTTGTCAAAAAATATTTCTGGACCTCAAGTATAATTTTAAGAGTTGCATCCCAATTATCACAAGCTACCTCCAATGACTTTATTTGGATTTCCAGCTCAGCAGCAAGGTGCACTAACTCATTTAATGTAGAAAGATTAGGGTCTTTCTTCGTAAGTGTTTCTGCATAGCCTAGTTCCTTTTGTAATATTTCCATGTGAGAATTCAATGATGACTGGATGCTGATCAATTTAGCCCTTATGTTGGCTTCATCTACTTGTAATAATGCTAACTAACTCTGGGATTGCAATAGGTATCTAAAATGTTTCTCACTTTGAGTTGGAGACTTGTGCAAAGTAGCACTAGATGACTACATATAGGTCTCCAAACTCATGATGTGATTCCTTACTTCCTATGTGAAGAGTGTAGGATTACATAGTTTAGTGTACAAAGAGAAAATATTCTCTAGTACCTTCTTCACACTATCTATCTTGGTTGCTAGCTCAAACTGTGCTAGTGTAATAGCAACTTGATATCTTCTCATTGACCTTGTTTTGAAACTTCCTTTTAGAGTATTCTAGTAATTTTACAGTAGCATTTAGGTTTGTGTCACTAACCCTTTCCACTATATTAGTTAATTGTTCAATTATGGGCTTTGTTCCTTCTAGAGTTGGCAAACTGAATGCATCTAGGAAAATCTCTTTGATGTCAACTCCAAGCTTGCTTCTACATATGCTTGCTTCTAAGCAGTTCTTGATTTTTCTTCTTTGCAAGGGTCTCTTGTAATATACCCATCTACTCAATTATTATTTTTGCATAATCAAATTTAGGCAATACAATCTCTTCATCTAGGCTAACATCTCCATAAGGAGTTACCTCTTCTACCTTAAATGATCTAGGACTCGACCTTGAGAATTGCAATGGTGTAGCATCTATTCTTGACCTCTAAAGAGCTTGACTAGAAGGAGTACCAAATTCTGGTAATTTCACTAGTGCTTGAATAGCTAGTAGCTCCTTTGTCTTGGGTGTCAAATTTGACTCTTTACTCTTCAATCTTGTCCTTTTTTGCCTTTGTGCTAGAGGTGCGAGTGCATTTACCTGACTTGTTTGGACTTGAGTGCTATTATTCTCTAGTGTTTCTATCTTGTCTTCTCCAACTATCTCATCCTTTTCTTTTTCAATTTTTGGTACATTCACTAAGATAGGAGTGTCTTGCATTTTTTTACTATCAGTGAAACTTTTTGTTTCCTTCCTTTAATATACCACTAGAGGTTGTGAAGGTTGTACACTTGTGACTTGAGGAGTGATTGTAGATGTTTCTTGTGTTTTCTCTTCCTCCCCTGCAGTTATTTTTTGTCTTCTAAATTACATCTACACTCACCAGTACAGGGTTGTCACATAGTTTGGCGTAGAGAATGAATTGGACAAATATCCTTTTCAAATCATCCTCTATAAGGGGATTGATGTTCTAAGAAATAGTCTCAAAAACATCATTTACTCTAAAAATTTCAATATTTTCACTTATCTCTTATGGAGGGTTGGCACTTGACATTTGTGTATCTTGGATACTTTTTTCTATTTTCTACTCTTCCTTGGCTACTACCTGGTTGTCAATATTCATATTTGTGTCTCCTTTAACTATTTCTTGTTCAATATCATCTTTTTCATCCTCTCCTACCTGAGTAGGTGTCTAGTCAGCTTCTCTAGATGTTGACAGTTCATAAGTTAACTTCCACATTTGTTTGGACTTCTGTACAAAATCAACATCATCTATATTATTTTGCAATATGTTGAATTCCCTATATTTTGGCACAAATCTTACAACATACTTCTTAATGGCTTTAAACATTTCAACCTTACTAAGTTCTAGCATAACATGAGCAAGGGTTGTCTCCCTAATTTATTTTTTAGTGTTTAAATAATAATGCCATTTCTACTCAACTCTATCATATAAACTTTTAGGTATGGAGTTGGAAAGTTCTAGAGGAGCCTTTTTAAATATAGCCATCATGGCATATACTACCTCTTCAACTTGGTTCTTCTCAATCTTCTCAAGATTGTCAAACTCAATATGAGAGAAACCTAATAAATCAGCATTGTTCCTAATGTTCTCACATAAATTATCTAAATCTAAAGAGGGACAGTGACTCACCACTTGAAATTGGCTATTGCCATATGATTCAATCTTCTCTTCATTAGATTTAGCTTGTGCAACATATTTCCTCCTTAGTCTCTTCTGTGTTTTAGCTTTCTTCTACTTGGACATGGCTACTTCTTTAGCCTTTTGTATAGTGAATCTAGTACTAGCCCTTGTGATAGGTGTTGTAGGTTTGGGCTGATTAGGTTTAGCAACCTTCTTTGTTTTGTTCAGTTCTTGAATCTGTACTTTCCTCTTTTTCTTAGTAGCTATAGGTGCTTTATTGGCTTCTTCTTCCTTGGCACCTTCTACAATTTCTACTTCATCTTCTTGTTGGTCTTCTCCCTGACCTTGTGTCAATGCCAGTGGTGCTTGATCATGTGTTTCCTCTTCTTCTTCCTTAGCTCCTTCACCAAATATTTCTTTCAATTTCTTTCCCAATTTGTTCTTCTTCCTCATCAGTGAAGTAGTCTTCAATTCCATAGTGGTCTTTAATTTGGCCAAGTCATAATTTCCAAATGTTGTTGCTACGTTATCCACTTCTTTTGCAAGTAATGTTTTAATTATTGTAAAGGCCTCATCAGCATTTATTTCATATCCTAATGGCCTTAGCCATCTCACCTTGGGAATTGTTGCTTGTACATATATGAAATCTGTATCAACTAGGAAGCAAACATCATTAAAAAGTTTCTCCACTAGTGAGACTAGTGTCCTTAATCTTTTCTTCATTATTTGTTTGAAATCTTCAAAATAACTCATCATTACAAATTCAAAGCTATCACATAATTGCTCAATAAATTCAGCTCTTTGAATCAAAATAGGCCCGTTCACCTTCCATGCAACCTTACCAAATATAGGAAATGTATTATGCACATAAAAGAAAATACATACTAGAATGGATCCAAATTTACATTGTGCACTCTTGGTCTTCCTCATAGCTCCCAAACTCTTAATCAATTGTTACAACTACAACTTAGCAAGATCATAAGTATGATCCTTCTTCACAATTTTGTAGCCCATATCAACTACAACGTAGGGTACACTATTTAATCTTCTAGATTGATAAAACTTGTGTAATATAACCCTTACTACAAAATATATCAGAGGAGCTATGATTGTATCAATTTTCATTCCTCTTTTATTCCACAAAACCCCTGTTCTCTATTCAATTAATTTATTCAATTCACTTCTCATGGTCTTTGGCTAATCAAGGATTGGATGCCCTATTACTCTATGAGAAATCTTCTTAGTGATTTTTACTAGCCCATTTTTTAACCATACAAAACTATCATGAATTCTACTGAAAATAATTTTAATCCACTCTGTCTTGAATACGTTGGGGAAACCTAGGGCACAAGTTAACCTTTTCTTCTCAATAATTTTACTCTTCCTTCAACACTCCATTTTCACATAGTTTATCATAAGTTTCCCTAATTTCCATATCATCCATGCTTCCAACTTTGCATGTGTAACAATTCCTAACATCCTGAATCGTTAAAACTTTTGGTGGTATTATGGATAATGCACCAAAGGAATCCTATTTGTAAGCTATATCTGGGATAGCCCTAAAGGTCAGTTGTTTTATTTCATTACTTATCAATTGAACATTTAAAAATTCTTTTCTCTCTACACCTTTGGTTGTGGAATAACTAAATGCTATCACATGAAACTAGGGTTTGCAAAATTTAAAACTGCATAGCTCGGCATACAATAAATACCTTGTGAATCTTGCTAGAATGATGTTGAACACCCTTTTAAATCTCTCAAAAATGCTTCGATCAAATTCTCTAGATTGTCTTTATCTCTTCATGCTCTTCTTCAAATTTGAATGGTGTTAAATGAGTAGAAATCAATCAAATAGCCCTTAAAACACTGCATTTAATGCTAAGTGCTTACACATCTATAAGCTCGGCTTCAATTGAATGTCTGGCTCACTCAACATCCATGTGTTTTCCATATGCTCAAAAACCACTACAATATTAGCCTTTACTACAACCTTGTTAGCTAAACATTTTACTCAACAACCATATGAAACTTTCCACACTTGGTAGTAACATGAAAACTGACAAAACTTAAAGATTTGTTATTGATTCTTAACAACAATTTGCATTTTTATTCATGCATATGTGATGCAGGAGCATCCAGAGGTATAAGGGCAATCCTGTGTCATCCAAAAAAATGTACTTAGACTTAGTTTCTGTTTCATGTCTTTACATTTTTGGATACCCATTTGGCTCAAATGAAGGTTCCAACTCTCATAGTTCAACTATCAGTGCATTTGAAAATCCTGAAAAAATAGGAGCATGCAATTTGGCCAACTTTTTGGTAACCTAGAAGGTGTGACTTGGCCAGATGAATGTAATTGAGATTTAGAGCATTCCAGAAAAAGAATCAGGTCAAAAGGCCCCACGGTTTGAAAGTTATTGCAGTTTTTTGGGTTTTGGAGACCTCCTAAGAATGCTTCAAAGTCAGGTTTGGGGCATTAAATGAACTCAAAAAGGGTCAAAAAATGGTGGATGAGCGAAGCTGGTCAATAGGGCTATAGAGCACTTTGAGAGCTTTCCGAAAATGTAAACGGTTCGTCAATCGAAGCTACGGTTCAAAAGTTATGCCTCCCGGAAGTTTGGCTACCGTTTCTGGATTCTTCTAGATTTGCACCGACTTCTAATGCAGCTTCTGGAACCTTCTATTTTGTCGGTGGATGCCTACTAGCACTTTCTAGAATGTACTCCTAGTCCTTAACCCTTCGGGGTCTATTTAAGGAGATTTTTGGCATTGTAAAAGGCAGTTCGGATTGGAGCTTGAGAGGAGGTGCTAAAAGGAGAAATATTCTCCAGAGTTATGCTATTGTAAGCCCGTAGGGCATGTTTTGAAGTTTATTTTCTCTGCACTGTTTGCACTAGCTGATCTTCTTAGTTAATATAATTCCCCTTTTCTATTGTGTCCATTCTGTTGTTGGGTTGTGTCCCCATCAATATGTAATATTTTCACAAATAAATCCTTAGAATTGATGTATGATATATCTTTTAAATATTAGTCCCACATACCTCTTGATTACTTAATTTGATAAGGAGTGATCACCTAACTCATTGGGTGAAGTGATCTCGTCTACTCTTGATGTGTTGCAATCTTCCTTTCTCTTCCATGTCTTGTTCATCTCATCTCTGACATTCTCAACATCAGCCTTTCCTTTTCCTATGTTGAACTCAAAACTTGGTGTCTTTGACCTTGTTGGATCCCTTTTGCTTATGTGACCAGTTTTCAAACGGCTAAAACATAAGGTTTGACTCAACCACTTTTTGTAATCACTTCTGAAATGTGTTCTAATTCAGTTTTTAGGAACATGTCCATACTCTTGATAGTAGTGACAACTATACCTTGTATTATAATCCCAATTATAAGATTTTTCATTATTCTTTACCTTTTTTAACTCATTTGATGATCACTTGGGTTTAGATCTGCACTCAAAAGCTTTGTGTCCATACTTGTGATAGTCATGGCAGTATCCTTCAAATCTTTGAGTGAGCATGTCTTGGTTATGCATTCATGTGCTTCATGACCTTGTTTGTTGCACTTATGGTAGTGACCCATGTTCTTCTACTTAACATTCATATTTATGGTCTTGCTCTTGCAAACATTAGTGGTATGTCCTTTCTTACCACAATTATGACAAGTATGTTTGGAGTTCTTACCTTTGTTAATTTTTTCTTCAACACTTTTGGATGATTCTCCTTCTTTTAGCGCTAGTGTATCCTAATCAAGATGTATCATTTTTATATCTAGGGGATCTCATCAATTTTTTAAATTACTTGATGGCTTCACTAGGTTTATTGAAACATTTAGCAAACTCCTTTTCCCTTTTTAGATCATTTCTCAACTATTCATTCTTTAACTTCAGTGTTGTGATCTCAATGTCTTTACTATTTATTTCATGACTAGAAATCATAACTTCATTCATTTTTTCCAATTACATGTGAGCAATCCTATTTATCTCTAATGATTTCTCTTCTACTATGTTGATCAAAACTTTTTTGTCTTCTTCAATCATGATTTTTCTTCCATAGCTTTCTTTTTCTATTTGATCACCTCACATAGTAAAATGGCTTGTGATTCTTGCGCTACCTTAAGATTTCTAACCTCTTTAGCTAGGGTTTTATTCTTTTCTATTAGATCTACAACTGTTGCATCAAATTTATTGGAGTTTCCATTTGCAACTAGCTTAGTAGTGTCCATATCTTAGTATTGTGTGTCATTCTCCTCAATAGAAATTTTCTTCCTCTTCTCAATGATTTCTTTAGATCTTCTCTTGCTTTATTCAACTAATGTCGAATGAATTGTATTTCAATCTCTTGGTTCTCAATAATCTTTCCCAACTTGTAGACTTCAATTCCAAGATCTTTCTTCAAAGCTTCAAAGCTTTACTTTTAGAGAACAAAGCTCAAATACCAATTGTTGGAATTACAATAGGAAAGGTAAACTCTTGGTGGGGTGAATCAGTGCATCAAACTTTTACCCATAAAAACATTCACCATACATCCATCTCATAGTTTAATAAGTAAACTGAAATACCATGTAAGGCATATACATCTAAGGTATGTAAGCAAGTAAGCATTCACACATATATGACACAAGATATGATTACCTAGAAACCCTCCAATGAGAAGGTAAAACTGGGGTACAAGATGAAACCCACAAATCTTCACTACTATAGTAATAAAGTGTATCTAATGAAGGTTATAATGTTTGATAATAAAATATGATCTACCCTGTGAAAGGTCTTCCCTATTAAAAGCTTACAAATATTGTTAGATCTTACCCTGTTAAAGGATTTCAACACCCTATTAAAAGTGTGCCAGGTTAAAGGACTTCAACTCACAATTAAGCACCTTGTTAGAGGATTTCAATATAGCCTGTTAGGACTATTTTGTAATGAGATTTAGCTTATTCACCTATTAGAATGTCTTAAAAATGATCCTAAGAATAGCATTTTTTTCTTGATGTTAGATCACCTCTATACTAATGTGTACTTGATCCTTTCTAATCAGATGTCTCTCTATTTTCCACTATTTCTTTCCTCTATTCTCCTTTAACTAATTATGTAATGTAGCTCAAATCATAATACCTTGGTCACCATGAATATCCTATTTGTGCACACAAACTCTCCTTCTCTATACTTTTCTCTCTTTTTCCACCTTAGAAAATTTAGGGTTTATCCTCCTTAAGAAGACCTAGGTGACTTAGGTTTCAGTATAAATTAATAGTTGTAATTCACCCATATTTCTGTAAAACCTTCCCTTTTCCTAATTGGATGCATGTAATACATAGGGATTAGTACTTAAGATTCATCCTTATCAACAAAAGATCATAAATCAATCCTTAAGTCAACTTAAAAATGGTTTACATAGTAGTTTGTACCAATACAAACAACTATGTCAAAACTGTGTTACTCGGCATCTAAAGTCCCTGTGCTTGGCACTAACTATGACTTCAATGTTGTCACTTGACATTTGAATGACTCAACATGTACTACTTATTCAGATCTTGAATCACTTAGCACATACTATCTGCTCAGCACTTGAATGACTTGGCATTCACTATTTACTCGGCATGTCTTATCTTACATGTTGTGCTTGGCATATGTTACTGGTTTGGCATGAACTAAGTAAATGATTTAAGTGTATAGACAACCACTTGTCAAAAAAATTATGAGATTAGCAATAACCTAGTTAAATTGGTCTAGTTGCTAATTATTTTGGTTGATTACAAATTTCTATAGAACTTTCATCGCATTAGGTACAATAAAATGAACAATTAGTTATTCCCAGCTAGTAGGATGAAATACAGTTTTCCAAGGTGATAAAATTGCATATGAAAATGTATGTATGTGTGTGTGTGTGTGTGTGTGTGTGTGTGTGTGTGTGTGTGTAGAGAGATCTTGTGGACTATGGAGATCAGTGGAGATCTAGGATTTTGTCCTTGTGCCCTTGTGATCATTGCATTGTGTTGTCATGCCCTTGTGATCTCTGCATCTCATTGTCATGCCCTTGTGATCTTTGTGTACGTATGTATGTATATACATATGTATATGTGTATATATGTCCATATATGTGTAAATGTACATATGTATGCATATAAACAAAGAGATCTTGGCACAATAGAAAAACAATAAAACTCACTCAATAGGTAACATGGCCTTGGGTATTGTCACAAGATTTTAAACATTACTATATAAAGAGTGAGTTAGGACATATATAGGTTAACCTTACATTAACTATAAACTACAACACAAAGGTTGCACCAGGGTATTACAGTATTTTAATTATAGAAAATTGCCTGATTTACCTGAGTGGGTGTATGACAACGAAGAGTTGTATTAGGTGAGTAAAGCTCACTAGTGGTTATAGGAATACAGCAACATAAAAATAATTAGAAACCATAACTACATATTCATTAAAGTGAATAGCTCAAGGGTCTTGATCCTGTGGATATGGGTATGTAGGCAGTCTGGTAGGTGAAGTATGCCTCCAGTGTGCAGATGCCTTAGACATAGTTAGCTAGCACTTAACCATGTATGTATGTATGTATGTAACTATTCTCTACTTAATAGTGACATCCACATGTGGGGGGGGGTGCAGTTGATCTTGCACCTTCGGCAATACTTCATTTCCATTATTTTTACTCTCTAAATCAAAGGTATATAACTTTATCACTTATAATTATAATTTTCAAATAGTACAAATCACAATAGTTTTTTATAATTCTATGGTTATCTTTATAAGTTTAAAAATTATTTGCATTTATGTACATATTTTTCAAGTTTGATATTTCTCTTTTTCTTGTCACACAGTCCAAGAATAATTTTACAAAGTACATACTAACCAATTGGAGATTGAGCCAAAAAATTATACGAACGGTTGTACCAAAAGAGCTAAAAAAAAATGATTGTGCACAAATAATCATCTTTTTACATTCTTTTTGCACAGTTGTTCTTACATTTTATGATTTTTGGTGAGAACAAAATTGCATTTTAATCAGGTAGGTGATAAGACCTGTGTCTTGTGATAAGGCTTGTTTCTTTATTTAATATAAATCCTAGAATATATCTAATTGAGTTGATTTTTATTTCCTTTTGGCTAATACAAACTTTTATTTCAAATCTATGTTTTTTTCCAAATGACATGATTTCTAATGAGAAAATCTAGTTGAAATATCATAGAGAAATCCTAGAATATATCTAATTTTGTTAAGGGAAAATTTGTTCAACTTTTTAAAGAGTATTTGTATTTGATGATTGCTTTCTTTTACAATGGGGTTTGAAATATGTTTACTTGTATGTGCCTCTTAATTATAACTATGATTTCTATGTGCTCAAGAAATACAAGTTTTTGAAATTCTAATTTGACTTCAATTATATTCAAGAAAATTAGCTAAGACATGGTATTAACAATGTAGGAACATGTTGGGAAACTTAGTAGACTATGTTCTTATTTATTTTATTTTTACCAACAAATTTAACTAGAATGTCTAGATCTAGCAGACTTGGTATTTTATGCCTATCTTATTAAAGGTTTAAAAGAATTGTAGATAAATAACTTGATTTAAATTATGTGGGTTTTGAATTGTATTGGCACACTCCCCTGCGAGGATTCCAAGTATCTAGTATTGTTGCTAATTTGGTCTAGTTATTGGTTAGTTGGGTTCATTACAAACTCTCGTAGAACTGTCATGAGATTAGGTACAATAAAGTGAACAATTAGTTGTTCCCAACTAGCATGATCAAATACAATTTTCTAAGGTGATAAAATTGCATATGCAGATGCATCACTTGAATGTCAGGTCTAAAGCACATTCCCCAATTTATAATGAATGTTTAGATATAAAGGCTCCATACATTGGCCCAACAATGGAAGCCAAGGGTGTAACCATGCATGTATTGGCACACTCTCCCTATGAGGATCCCAAGTATCTAATGTTGTTGTTAATTTGAGCATCACTATATGATCCAAAATGTAATGAAGTTTTGAAGCTGGTAGTAACTTCTCCCATGTCTCAAGAAAATGTAGCATAAGTTTAGGGTCCCTTGGCTCCCAAGAATTGTAGTAGCTTTTCTCATTTCTAGAAGAAATAAGGAGTTGAAGAAGCAAGTTCTGCTTCTGTGTAAATACCATAATCACAGGGCTCATTCCCTTGCAAAAGCCATAACCCAATTAAATATACATATATATACAACCCATAACCCAGTTAAATGGGTCTAGTTGTTGATTACCTAGGTTGATTACAAATTCCTATAGAACTGTCATCAGATTAGGTACAATAAAAGGAACAATCAACATTATTTTTGTGCAAGATATCGAGCTAAGTCACTTAGCACGGGTTGAGTGAGTTTTATTGTTTAATTATTTGGATTCTAGAATATGTATGCAACTAGATCAATTTTTGGTCATGTTAAGATGTAATAAGCACCTTAAAAAAGATCTCTCTGTATGCATACATACATATATACATGTATATGTGTGTATGTATGTATATGTATGTATGTATATATGTATATATGTATATGTATGTATGTATGTATGTGTCATGTGGAGATCTAGGATTTATTGTTGCATTTCGTTGTTGTGCCCTTGTGATCTCTGCATCTCATTATTGTATCATTTTGATCTCTACATCTTGCTCATTTTATTGTACCCAATATGATGATAGCTCTGTAGGAATTTTTTGTCATGCCCTTGTGATCTCTGCATCCCAAGTATCTACTATTGTTGTTGATTTGGGCATTACTATATAATCCAAAATGTTATGAAGTACTAAAGCCGGTAGTAGCTTCTCCCATGTCTCCAAAAAATGCAAGATAGGTTCAGGGTCCCTTGGCTCCTAGGAATTTGTAGCATCTATTCTCACTGTTGGAAGAATAACTTGAGTGTAAGGAGTTGAAGAAGCAAGTTTTTCTTCTATGTAAATGCCATAATCACGAGGTTCATTCCCTAGTAGAAGTCATAACCCAATTAAATATACATATATATCAACCCAACTAATCAGTAACTAGACCCATTTAACTGAGTTATGGCTTGTTTCTCTCTAAAAATATCTACTATGATATGTTTTTATAAAATTTCTTGTGAACTCTACCCATTTTTCCTAGTCTACATTATTTTTGTAGAGGATCTTGAGGTAAGTCACTTACCACTTTAAAAAAGATCTCTTTGTATATACATACGTACATACATGTATATATGTATGTAAGTATGTATGTATGTATGTATATATGTATGTATGTACTTATGTATATCTATGTATGTATGTATATGTATGTATGTATGTGCCCTTGTGATCTCTACATCTCATTGTTGTGCCCTTATGATCATTGTATATGTATGTATGTATGTATTTATGTATGTATACATATGTATGTGTGTGTGTGTGTGTGTGTGTGTGTGTGTGTAAGTCCCTGCCAAGGGACCCAAAAGTAACTAACCTAAAGTTTCACTAAGTTTTCCAAACTTTTTTTTTGAAAGATAATACATAACAACAATTATAAAATAGCAAAAGCAATAACATACATAAGCAACACATAAATAGATTACATCTCTTAAGGATCCCATGACGTTGAATCACATTTAAGTTTAATTAATACTAAAATCAATATATAATAAATCCACATTAAAGAATATCTACAAGTAAAAATCCATTTAAATAATATACAATTATCCTAAATTCCACTTGGCAATAATTAGAATGCACAATCATCCACTGTACAACTCATAGGGTATGAAAGGTTGAAAGAATATACATCATAAAAATAGATTATATCATCTTGTAAGATCTATGAAATCAAAAACAACACAATAGATTACAACCATCCATCATAGTACACAAGAATAGAATGAAAGGAAATGCAAAATAGGGAACTCCAGCCATGACATCAAACTGATGGATCTCAATGGTAAAATTAAAAAGCACTACCAGCTAACCTCGTGAAAGCCAAAAAGGTCAACTCCCACTACGCTAAGGAGATAGTCTTAAGTCCCAAATAGGATATCAAACTCCAAGGTCAAAACCAACATCTAGGTCAAAGAAAACTTGAAAGTAATCTAACTCAAAGGTACCAAGATATAAATGACATCTAAACCCATAGGAAAACAAAGACACGTAGGAAATCAACTATGTAAGTGGGAAAGTGTCATCGCATGAGCCAACTCTAAGGTTACCCTAGCAGTCTTGTAATCCTTCAAACCCTAGTACCCCTATATGACATCAGTATCCTTTCATACAAACAAGGCATACTAATGAAGCAAGGTTGCAATCAAGCATCCTCCATACTCCCATCCTAGCCTATACTAGCACTAGATGCATGAGTGAGGAAAAATAATGACTCTCATTAATTAATTTTACTCTCATTTAATGTAGTGGTATCACTTATTAAAACAACCTAAAATGAGTTACCTGTTAGCCTCTTTAGGGCCTTGGCCTCCATTGCAAGCCACTTCCAAACATGACATACAAATAACCTACCCTAAGCTCAGCAAAAGAAAAAGATCTCAAATATCCATAAACGACACATCAATTCTTAAACAAGTAACTAGAGCATACTAAAATATTACTAATTATAATCATAGATTTCACTAATACGATCATCCTAATAGGATTTATCCCAAAATCAAGTACACATAAACCAAATCTATGTCATAACATGACATAACCAAAAACAAATCATTTAATCACCTCAATCTTGTACAAGCAAATGGGAAGAAATCAATGATAATTAATCATCAAAGACTCAAAGGTTATAGAAAAATCACATCATTCATCTTAGATCCACATAAGAACACTGGAAAGCAATAATAATCAATAGATCAAACTTATCATAGAAACATGCATGTCACATCACCAAGGTTGGGTATAAAAGATCATATATAAAATATCATCATGACATCACAAAAAAAACCCCCAAGCCCATGGTAAACATCTTGACTGGCCAACAATCCCAAAAATCCCAACACCAATAAATCACACATCACATAAAGTACATACAATATAACTTTCTCAATACCTTAGGTCATGAAACACAAAGGTTTAATTTCTATTTATAGGTTTTCAAGTTCTCTTTTTCATTTTCAAACACAAAGATTTAATAATAACCAGAGTTTCAATTTTCTTTTCCAAGTATTACTATTTATAAAGTTTTCAATTTCACTATAAGGTTTCAATTTCCATTTGTCTAGTTGCCAGATTCACTAAGGTTTTCAAGTTCATAAGAACTTCAGAAGATTCAACAATCCATAAAGAAAATCATTTAAAAACAAACCCCATTTTCAAATTATCAAATTTACTTTCTAATATGTCTTAATAATAAAATTCTTCAATTTACATATTATCAAGACTCACAATAACAATCAATAAACTCTTGATGATAACAATTATTTAGAAAGTAATTATTATTACTAAAATAATTTTCAATTAAATTATTAATAAAATAATTTCTTATATATTAATAAAGTTATGATTAATATTAATAATAATAAAGTATTTAACATTTAATACTATTCTTATATATTAATAAAGTTATGATTAATATTAATAATAATAAAGTATTTAACATTTAATACTATTACACACACACACACACACACATATATATATATATATATATAATTTTTAAAATATTAAATAAAAATTAAAGCTAAATTTAAAAAACCAACCCTACAATCTATCTTTTAAGCCCGTCAACTATCAAAAGGTGTCATGACAGCCCTACTATCACCGTAGTAGGCATGTCCTAGGCGGCCACATTGTCGTCAACAATGAGAATAAAGGTGGGTGGGGAGGTGGACCCTGCCTACCACTATATATATATAATAAAAACATAAAAATGCAATGCCCCTTAAAATTAAATTTGCATTCCTCTTTTTTAATATTTAATAATGTAATTACATAGTAATTACATTATTACTTTTTTAATAAATTTTCTAATATAAACTTGGTATAGAAATCCGATTCAAACTGTCAAAATCTATAAAATAAAATTGGTTTTTTTTTTCAAAACCCACATCTTGATTTTAACAAATCCATTATGAATCACTCAATTTAAATTAAACAAAGGTTTCAGATACTCAATTCATATACAAAGGTTTCCCAAATGAAGAACGATAAAATCACATACAAAGTTTTCAAATTCAATTAAATATTGAAAACAAATTCACAAACATGGAGAAGACAGAAAAATCAAGAATGAGCAACTACTGCACAAACCCACAAGATCCTACCTGGATCTGATGCTAAAATAATGAATGCACAAAACATGCAAAAATTTCCTTCCTTTCAAAACCTTGTTCTTGGAAATTGGGTCCTCCAAACCTGTGTTATCCCAAAATGAGCTCTATCTGATAAAGAGTTCTCACCTAAATTTGGGGCTTCAATTGTGCAATCACGCGATAAGACTTGTTGATCTTTATCTTTTATTATTTAATTATATCATAATTTTCATGCACAACCTTTTTGCCATTTAATTAAAATAGCTTTCTCTCTTTAATTAATTCTTGAGACTTTTTTGATAAAAATATTTATTAAGTAATAATAATATTTAGCATTTATTTAAAAATAAAATACTAAATATATTATTAAATTAAATAAATATTATTACACCCAGAATTAGACTTTAATTTAATCTTTTAAATTTAATTCTTTTATTTAATCAATTTATCAATTAATTAAATATTGAGTTTTCTTTATAAAATTTTCATTAAATTATCTTTTAATTTGATTTATTTATAACAAAAAATCATCACATACCCACAAGACTAAATACAAAAAGCCATCATAAAGGACAGAATACCAAAACAAACTCCAAGGTCAAAAACACAAATTCACATCACTTGACAAATTTTGAAAGGTGAAATTAACTCAGATACTTGTCCTATTTTCTAGGACAATTGGCTTAGGTTAGAATTTGGACTCGAGAGATATCTACCCTCTCTTACCATTGAGATATTGTGATAGGGTACACTCATCCTAGCAATTCAGGAAAGTCAATACCCGGTACCTAAAATCTGCATAAAATTCATGCATGTACATAAACATATATTCTAGACTAAGCAAGCAATGGTGGGGAGTGGTACATCATGTAGATCCTAACTAATAGGTGACTACGACTCTCTCCCTTAACCACATCAAGAACATCAATCATAAAGTAAAACATACATGTACACCATACAAATGCAAGTATGGGGTGAGTATCCATAAAACTGCATATAAATCATTCATCTAACTAACATCATGCAATAACTAATATTGATTTATGAACATATATATATCACAATAGAAATAGTTATAAAATAACTAAAATAACTAAATAAATCAGATGAATATGAAATACATTTAATCTAATCTAGTAACCAGGTATCTCTAAATAAAACATAATCAGAAAATTAGCCTAAAACAATCTAACAATACAATCAAAAAAGTCAACTAGGGGTAGGCATTACAGTGTATATGTATGTATGTATATAAATAGAGAGATCTTAGTACAATAGAAAAATAATAAAATTCACTCAACAAGTAGCATGGCCACAGATGCAATGGCAATGCCCACTAGTAAGTAAATTCCTCTTTCTCTCTCTCATTTTCATGTGTTTATTTCACTTGAACTGTTATTTCTTAGGGGGCATTTTCTAATATTGGATTCATTTTATACATGAGGCAATGAGGACATTCCTGGATGTACCCATGACCAATGAATATGTACTTTCCCTACAAGTAGCAAGAGGCAATGAGGATATTCCAAGTACTTTAAAGATTGATCCTTTCTTAAAGATTTTAGATGTTAATGGGAAATTTAGATGTTGGGAGGGGCAGCAAATGAGCTTCCACCTTTACGTGGTTAGCCCTGATTAGTAGAGAATACTAAACTATTCTTGAAAGTAAGTGAAGCTAAAAAATAACCTATGATTGTATGAAAACTAATTGTGTGAATCTATTGGTTTTAGACAATGTAGGAGGATGTCATAGTTCAATATGCAATGTCAATTCATATGCATATGATATCAGGTGGAGTTGGAAAATGCAACAAGTTTGTATTTTTGTTAGAGGTCTTTAATTAGGTATTTTAAGTTATAGACCATCACGAACATTGTTCATGATGATGGTCTATAATTTTAAAAACTTAATAGACCTATTAAATAAATATAATTACACTGCATGCTCTACCTATTGTCCCTGCATAAAGAACGTAGGTGCACATGCATTCTCAACTTAGAGTGATAGAATCTTGTTTTAGATGCGACAGAAAAATGACCTGCACTAAAAGATGGGAAAATGATGTCACTTTTGCAGGTTTGGAACCTTTTTTGTACTTTAACTAATGTCAATTGGGTGATGGGTTACTGTTGTAATTGCGATGGCTTGCCATCCCATCGCAATTTGGGCCCAAATGTAGTAGCGCTTACATATTCATGATTTTCATAAAATGAGTGCTCATAGGCAATGCAAATTCCTAGTCCAAAGCCCAAATGAATAAAAATCAATCTAAGAGTTTGGGTCTCATAAGATCCTTCCATATGCATGTGCATGTACTCATGGATAGGAATAACCAACTCCATGAAATAAATATGATAATGCAAATGTAAGGGTTGGATTCAAGAAATGCAACAAAAGATCCAAATATGAGAAATGATTTAACTGAGCATTTGTCAAGAGTATGGATTCACCAAAAAATCCAAAATCTACAAAGTAAAGCCAACGAATGAATGGACACATGAAATATAGTCCACTTCCATTATCTAACCATACACTTCCAAAATCCCAATAAAATATGGGTGTGGTATGAAAAATGACGCAAATATAAAAAAACAAATGCCCAAAATTTTGACTTCTTATTAATGTCAGGAATAACCTCCTTGACAGCTTTAGATCAATCAAATGACTCTTTCATCAGATTATTGATTTGAAGGACAAGGTAGCAAGTGTTGAGGAGAGAGCTAGTCGTAAAAAGTCTTAGGATGTTGATAATTTGGACAATCCCCTCATTGTCTCCTTGATTCATTTGGCTACTTTCTACAAGCTAGAAACCTAGGTTGTGGAGTTGGAGAAAAAAGTTAATGGTATTGAAGGAACCCTTATGAACATAGAAAAATAGAGCTATAAAATCCTCAAAGCCTCCAATGAGCATATAAAGATTCTCATTACTAATCTAGAAGCTATCCCAAGGGATGAAGCCATTGTCACACTTTCTAACGATCATGGACCTACAATTGAGAACAAGGAATGGGGAAAAGGAATAGGGCTAGCACAAAGAAAATATTTGTTGGGGCCTCCTTAGGAATTAGATAGATTAAAGATGTTGCCAAGAAGATGGATGAGCTGGAGGAGTAAGAAATTGAAATGATAAAGAAAATGGGTCAATGTCTTCTTGTTTTCCTCACCCCTGGTCTTTCTATGTCTTTTTTCTTTTCTATTTATTTTTGTGTTGCATTTTGGTAGCTAACTTGCCTATATTGGATCTATCTTTTTTATGTTGATGTTTAAAGGATCTTAATGTCATATCTTTAGCTCTACTGTACAGGGTTTTAGGGCCCCTAAAAAACCTATTTTCTTAATAAAAAATATTTTAATTAATATTTTCCAAAATAACTACTGAACCCTAAATGCACAGACACTCTTATAAGTCTAATCATAGAATGCATTATGAGTCTAGATTTACCAATTACTAGAGGGTTAACAATGACAAATATATAGATGTGTCATACATAAAGGGATCTCATCGGCTCATTATGAAAGGTCAAAATCACTATCTTCTAGTGCCCACTATCAAGGATATAGGTGCACACTCATATCCTAAATTTAGGGTGAATGTACTTGATACCTATTCAGTAAATATGCAAACATCAAGTGTATATCCTCAATGTATAAATAGTCAAAGTGCATAAAGAAATACAATCACATGAAGAAAAATGAGACATTATCTAGATTGAACAAGCGACTACAACTATTTTCCCACTTTGTACTAGCACCAACTAGCAATCTAAGTATACTAGCAATGCACTATTGTGTAACAACATATAATTACATGATATTTCATTTAAATTAAATCATTTAATAATCATTTCTATCTCTTTGAGCATATATGTCAACTGAAATTAAAGAATAATTATCCATAACATAGAGGCACAATAATCTATATTCTAAATGAACATCTTCCATATAAAAATATAATCTATAATCCCAAATGTGAATATAGATAAATCATTTCCCCATTATTCTAAGTATATATGGCACACCATAACATAAAATCATAGATGGTCATCCTAAAGAAATATTAATAATCTAAAATATAAAATACACCAGATGACATTATACGGAATCAACATGTAGATAATGCTGAAATACTACTAACAACTTAATCAAACATATAAGTCAACACTACTGTAGGAACCAAAATTGAGTGCAGTACTCCAATGCATTATACAATGCAATCACTATTCATATCTCAAGAGTACTCACAAAAAAGATATCTTGATACCATACTAATCTAAGTAACCACTACAACATACCTCAATGAATCCATCAAATACATTATAAGTCTCATAAGTCAAATATAAAGCTTAATCAATCTATGGATACAACAAAAAAATCAACCCGAGGGTATAGATCATTCATTGGTCCTAGTATGATCACTCAAAAATAAATAAAATCAAGGTCACAACTATCAGGATGACATACAAAAATCAAATAGGAGAGGCATTGCATAATCCCCCCAAATACTAGGCTTACTCTTGGAAGCCTTTGAGTCACAAAGAAACAAACCATACCAAGTGTAAAATCAAAACCAATCAACTCAAGAATAATTTATCAAATTTTGTAAAAGTCAAACCAAATCACTCCAACACTCATAAAACATCTCATAACACTAAAAAGGGCCAACCATAAGAGAAAGAGTATCACACTATCACAAAGTATTCTAAAAAGGAACTCAATGCACACTAGAAAAAATCATGCACACTAAAAAAAACTCATCTAGCCAAAACCTCTACACTATGAGGAAAAGAACATGTCACCCTACCTCATCATGAGGTGTCAAATAGAAAATTAGAACCTATATGGATCTATCCAAGTTCAAAACACCACATACTACCAAATAAAATTGGAACCATGGGAAACAGTCATCCTAAAAATATTAGAGAACACTACCATGCAATTCAAGAACAGTCTTAGATGCAACCAAGATCTCACTAACTCACCCTCAAATCTCAATGGATGAAGATTTTTTGTTGGAATTAAGGTATGCTACATCTATCTTAGTATAAAAAGAAATACAAGCATTCCAAGTTACATAATCAAAACCAATAGCACTCTCAGAAAGGAGGCTCAATAGTGCACTCCTTCCTTACAAAGTGATACTCACAATAGAACTTACCACCAAGCATAGTAGCAATATGGTCTCTAAGGTATAGAGATACCAACTATCAATGGGAACTAGGATCACTTAACTTAACTAGACATGGCATCACCTTTTAACATGGTAAAAAAATTAAATTAGTGGACAAAATCTTACGTTCAACTTTTTACCAACTCACATGATGATAATATACTCCCAAAGATATCATGTCCTTCTAGACAAATTCTAGGGATACTACTCTTAACCTTCTGTAAAACCCAACATCCAACCTCCAATATAACCACTGTTAGGGTTAACGTCAAATAGAAATAATAGCTACATGCAAATATAACCAATATCAAAAAATAATAGATCACACATAAGAGAACACAAGACACCAAAATTTAATGTAGTTTACCCAATCCTTGTGCTACGTCAACCAATAGCATATCCAATATTATTATTATACAGTGATTACAACCAAATTACAATATGTAATCCCTTACAGCTCAATACCATTGCAAGAAGCTACAATATCACCATTCATCATGAAATCCCTAACCCTAAGCCTTTTTATACAAGCTTTTGCTGCTTACAAAATTAGGTCTAGAATAATAGGAAAATAGTAGTCGATGTCATTTATAATATAAGGAAATTTTTGGCTTCGGGGGTGCAACCCCCAAAAACCCCCGTGAGGGCATTTCTCCTTGACCCCACCCTATACTACAAGAAGGAGTGCACCTAGGAAACTACCCTAGAACCCCACAGGGGTGCAACCCCCAAACCCTCATAGAAATAATCTGGAGAAAAATTGTGCCGAATAAACCTCTGAGTTTGATTAGACCCCACATCAAAATAACCACAAACATACATCTTAACCAAGCTAGTACCATAAAGAGATAAGCACAAGGAGATATAGCTACAAAGTGTCAAGACTTGAAATGGAGTCTCTCACAACTTCTACAATATTTCAACCTAAGATGAGTTGGGGAAACTCACAAGACCACCAACCATCTAAACACTCACCCACCAAACTACATCTAGAGGTGCATCCACATCAGCTCACTTACTTTGAAATAGGAAAGCGCTAGAGAAACACATTGTCACCAAGACCCACTACATAGATCAGAACTCATAGGTGGACTAAGTCACACCTAATCACCCAAATTAATCAATGTTGGGAAAGAAAATGTTCAAGGTATCCAAATAACATCATGTGAGAAAACAAGAATCATAATATGCAAGTACACAAACAACAAAGCATGAATTCAAGCTAAACCAATACCACATGGGATATGCAATAACATCAACCAAAAGGAGCATTTGAATGAAAATTCCTATTAATTTACAAAAGAGGTTTGCAAAAAATAACTATTCATTCTTTTGAAAATCCAAATAATTCAAGAACCATGATCTCATTTAATATGGTTAACATTAACTCATCCATTACATAATGTAGCCATGAATATCCATACCAAGGAGATTTACAATCCATTGTATTTTTCAATCAATTAAGACTTAGCAAATATATACATCATTACCAACTTTCTTTTCTTTTCATGCATAATGTGAGCTATTATTAATCATTTAATATATATTCTCATTAAGACCTTTACATATATTAACAACACACTAGTATTTTCTTTGTGATGTTATCCCTTTTACATACTATCACAAATCTAAATTAAACATGATGAATCACTAAAACAAATCAGGAATCAATGGAAAACATTCATAATAAATAGTATAAAACAAAAGGAAATTTCCAAATGGGGGAATTTTTAATTCCAATAGTGAGCCTAAAATGTATAAATATTTTAACAATAGATCAAGGTGATTGTTGGCTATTTTTACCCCCATTCAACCTGGCATTGATAAATGATCTGAGAGATCTTTTGTGGATGGATCCTTCGTAGACAAGATCTACTAGCTCTCATTTTTTTTGTGAGCTATTTGCTCATCTTCTCGACAATGTGAGATTGTGTCACATTTACTATGTTGTGACTTTTTTGTTTTCTCAAATGGATCCTTGATCAACGATTCTTGCTATGTTGTTATGAAAAACTATAAGTCCATTAGCCAATGCAACATAGGGACATTATGACGTGTGTCTAGTGGGACTGGGCAACTACACTAGTGCTCAAAATCAACTTTAGCTGCAAATTGACCTCAAGATCAATGGTCCTCGTCATGTCATTATAGAAAGTTACAAGGTTTTTAGTTATAGTGACATAATGAAAACATGCCATGTGTATCACTTAGTGTTGGAGGGTTTTAAATGATGGTTTATGCACAAGGATTTTCTACAACTAAGATTTAACCTTGAAAAAATCATGGCCACCCATCAACTCATCATAAGATTAGAAGATCAACGACTCTAAAGCCCAGAATTACATACAATGTTGCCAAGTGTTTCCTTTTCAGCATTTATTCACATTATGGAGTCTCTATGAGCCTCTAAAGATTGGAATTGTATGAAATCCACTGGATCTAGCACATCCTGGGGTTCCCTCATTACATCACAGTCATCCACTAGAAATGAAAATGATCTACATCAATGGCTACAACTTAATCTCTTCTTGTGAAGATTTTCGCCACATCTGCCCTATCTGTTTCCAAGAAGACCTTCATCAGTGGCCAACATTTAATTTTGGGAAAACCAGATTCCCTCCCTTGCCCCCTACAGTCAACCCTACATTTTTTAGGGTGAATTAGCTTCTTGTGGCCATAACAAGCGAACATATCTTGTTCTTTAATATCAAGGTACTTCGTAAGGCTTGTTTTAATGGTGCTAATGCACTCCATACCTCTTTAATACATGTAATAATTAAATCTTTTGTGGTTGGGTGCATTGATTTGGGCTCCTTCATGTCACTTCCAGCATCAAGTTGCATTCCATGATCAGATTTTCTTTTGATTCCAAGTTATTTCCCTCCTCTGCAACTCAACTCCACCTGGTTGGGGTTTGAACTCAATGGAAATGTTAGAGTTATGCCTAAACTCTTTAAAAGGTAGTTATAAATATTTCTGAGGTGTTCTTCTCTACTTGTATTTATGCATCAGTGTTATGCTCTACAACTTTTTTTGCCCATTAATGAAATAGCTCTACTTCTTACCTCTTCTTACAATTAATTATTTGTGCATGTATCTTGCCTTTTTGTGGATTTTTCCCTTCTATTTTCTTAGATTTACATGTTGTGTTTAATCTATTGATGATTGTTTCACTATGAAGTTATCCTTCATTTTATCATTTGATCAAATTCCAAACTTGCATATGAATTCTTAGGGAATGGAATAGAGTTGGGATCTATGTATTTGGGTATTCCATTCATGTGTTGTGCATCTATAGGAAGATATTATGACCAAATTTCAATCAGGTGCATCACCCTTTCCCTTTCATCAATTTAGTTTCTCCTTCTCCCTTTTCCTCTAAAGCTATAGTTTAGGTGCATCCTGACTATAAGAAAGTCAACCTTCTCCGAAGATTCAACCTCAAAGCACAAGTCCCATACTTGGAGGTTGTTTCCATGTTACACAAGGTTGCTTGAGGGACATACCTCAAGCAAGGGTGTGGACTTTTGTGTCAACAGTTTTTGGAATGCTCGGTGGTGTTGGCATTAAGTTATTATTGCCATTAGTGACAACACTTATCTGTATCAGTATAGCTACCAAGCTCATCACTTAGTCTACAATGCATACCGAGCATTCAGTGGTTACCTTGTAATTCATCACTTAAGCAGTTTAAACTGAGCCTCGTAGTTCACATCGAGCATTCTAGTGTTAACTGAGCTGAGTATAGCTATCGAGCGAATGTGCAATCTAGCAGTGTGTACCGAGTTTACAATGTTCACCTAGCTTTGCAGTGTTTACCGAGTGATAGAAGCACAGTGCCTACTGAGTGATGAAAGCACAATGTTTATCGAGTGATGAAAGCACAGTGCCTACCAAGTGATGGAAGCACAGTGCTTATCGAGTGATGGAAGCATAGTGCCTACCAAGTGATCCAAGCACAGTGTTTACCGAGTAATGAAAGTATAATGTTTACCGAGTGAAAGCAAGGAAAATGAAGGATTCATTTTTTACCAAGTGATACTATATCCACCAAGTCTCCAATGGTTATCGAGTTTAAAACTACGTCAAGTGATTAGTATGAAACGAGCCTTCACTTCTACCGAGTGCATGATGATGCCGAGTAATGCAATGGATGCCGAGTATCAGAAGGTCACTGAGTCAGTTCAGTAAACCTGAGTTATTTACTATTGGGTCGACTCAGTAATGTTCTGTCCACTTGTGTTTTGGCCGACCTTGCAATTATAGTTATTGGGATGGTATATATGTAACGTATTATATCATTTACAATGAGAGCATGTATCAAAAAAAGACATGTAATGTTTTGAAGTGTAAAATGAGAATCAGCAAAAGAGCAGAATATTCAGCAAGGTCTACAAGGAGCAAAAATGATTCATCAGTCACAAGAGGTGATATATACTTCAAGGATCCAATCAGCAAATAAATTTTGTAAGTTGATCCACTATTTCATCCTAATAGGTGAATCAGTTTTGTAAATCCTTTAATAGGGTAGACTTAACAGTCTTTGTATAAATCTCCTAATAGAGTGCATACTTCAGTGTATGTTTGTAAATCATCTAACAAGGTGGACCTAGCAGTCCTTTGTGCTCCTAATAGGGCAGATCACCAGAAGTGGTCAATGTAAGCCTTAACAGGCCAACTTCATATTGCAGTAACAAAGTTTTGTGGGTATTATCCCCACCCCAGTTTTACTTTCTATTTGGAAGGTTTCTGGGTCACCAAATCACTATGTACATGTATTATGGATGTTTGATTTCTCATATATGCAGTAGATTAGATGAATGAATGGTGAATAGTTCAAATGCTGAATTGTTCAAAGTTTTGAGGTTACTGATTCACCCCTCCCCTCTCAGTAACCTATCATATCTTGAATATTTCCAACAGGTGGGACCCTCTTAATCCATCAATTTGAGTAAAGGGTGGCACATAGTCTTTTCATTTAGTGTGAGTAGCAGTGACATGTTTTAATAGTGAAATACATCATACTTGGTGACTCTCTTTGTGGTTTTATGCAAATAAAAAATTTCAACATATGAGCAAGAACCAAACTAGGCAAAGTAAGGATACTTTTTTACTTAGAGAGTTATCACCTCCAAAAGGAAAGCCTAGGACACCCAAGGATACTTAGCCTATTGCTTCACATTTTTCTACTCCTAATCATATTTCTACTACTACTTCCAATCTTCCCCCAGCACATATAGTACCTCCTAATCCACCACTACCACCTCTCCAAGTAGTTAAAGTACCTTTGAACCCTCCTATAGAAAGAAATCATCCTTTCGTGGCCTTTAATAGAGACAAATCATTGAATTTGTAGCAACACGGTGATATCCTAGTTGCAGCCATTAAAAGCTTACCTATTTTTAGTGGGGAAGATCAAACTACTCCTATTGAGCATATAAGAGATATTGTATCCCTTTATGGTCTTCACCATGTTACCTGGGATAATATGGTTGTAAGGTTATTAGCAACATCACTTAAGGGAAAGGTCCTTCAATGGTTTAGAGGGTTACCAATTAATTCTATAGCCTCATGGGATGAGTTAGGAACAACCTTGACTACCATATTTGAAGATAAATATAACCACCTTTTATTAGTTAAGCAACTAACTACCATTAAGAGAGCACCCCATGAGTTCATGATGGATGTCATGCCAAAACTACGAGGGCACAAACACACAATTTTTTTTAATTTTTTTTTAAATTAATAATTATTATAATGCTCAAGTTGATAAGTTTGTGATCACAATACAAGAAAAGATTCTCTTCATTACATCATAAGTTTATAAGCTCTTCTGGAGGAATACATCATTAAACTGAAGCTCTCCTTATTAAAATAATATCGATGTTTATTTCGTTTCATATTAATCTTAACACAATAGATTTAAATTTCCTCTATAACATTATAATTAAAGATAGATTTAACATTTATTGCATAGCATCTTTCATCTCATATAAAGTTAACATTATAAAAAAAGAATTTTAATCAAGTTCAACTAGATCAAGTTCAATTATAAATCTCTTAGACAAATATCGATTGACAAAATAATTGATATTGAAAAGTCACTTAAAGAAAAACAATTAAGTAGAATTAAAACCGAATATATATATATATATATATATATATATATATATATATATATATATATATATATATATATATATATATATATATATATATATATATATATATATATATAAAATTTATTAACTTTAAATATTTTGACTACTTTAACATAATAATTAACTATCAAAATCTTCTAAATTTAAATTTAATCAATTAACAATTAAATAAATTATAACTAATTATGAAATTTAAAGCTTTCAAAAATTAATTACACAACTAAATAATAATTAAATAATGCTAACTACTAAACAAAATTAACTAACTAAATCATAAAACTATCTAACTACCCTTTATATTAAACTAAATAATATTAAAAGCAAGCTAAAATAACTTAATATAAAACTAACTACATTATCATTACAAAACTATATTAAAACTAACAACTATCTAAATCATTTAATATGACACAAATTTAAATACATAAAATAAAACAACCTAACTAACTTAATCTAAACTAACATCTAACATTAACTTATTTAAAAACATACTAACTACAATTTTTTAAAAAAACTTAAATACTAAACTAACCTATATACTAACCTAACCCCTAACACCTAACTAACACTAAACCATACTCTACTAACTATCCTACACTCTACTCCCCCACCCTACAATCCTATGCCCACCCTATTCCCTATGCCCTACGCTTCCCAAGGGACATGCGCTTCCCAAGCCCTGTCCTTGGGACAGTACTCTGCCCCATGTTAGAACTAGCGCAAGACATCAAAGGTGGCGTTCAAAGAGGTAAGGGAAACAAGGAAAAAGACCAAGTAAAATATACTTGCCTAAAACAATACAACTTCATGCAACATGAGGTAGGCGATCAGTAGGATGAGGGGAAGATGGGACAAGTGGGCGGGTACGGTGGCGTCACCCCCCATTGTATACTTGACTTCCAAACAACTTTTTAAAAAAAAAAAACATGTTTAAATATTCATCTCAAATCTGACGTCCACCAAGGGTGATGGAAAAGCATTGAAGACATAAAGTTTTATAGGTAAGGTAGATATTTAGGACATTCTTAAAAATGTTAAAGTCTATTTTGGAGTTTTACACCTATTTATAAATTTATTAAATTATATTTATATTTCTCAAACAAAATATAAAAAGAATCTTTAAAAGATTCTCTGTTGCCCAACATCACTTAATTGTTTCTCCCATACAAAAGACAGAGAGTTTTTACTCTCTTAAAACTTTTTTTTTTTTTGAAAATTTATCTAAGTATAGAATTACAAGCAATGCATGTATTTTTTTTTTTTTGGTCTAAAATTTTCTAAGTATAAAATTTTCAGTTGATTAATAATCAAGGGGGAATTAAATATTTCTTTTCAAAGCAAATCTATAAGGACTTGTTACAACTTAATATATCAAGAATTTGAATTATCCGTTTTAATCAATAATGCAAGAATTGTTTGATTCAAATAATCATGCAAACTGAATCTACATCCATGATCATAATTTTCATTTTCAACATAAAAGAAAACTTGAAATTTCACCAAATTGAACATCATCAATTCCATCCTATTTTTGATGTGCAACCATCTAAATTTAAATCACGATTAAACCACATGATAACCAATTATACTCAAACACCAATTTTATTGGCAAACCTGATTCAAAGGCTTAGCCGAGAAAGAATCAAGAAGAAAACTCGACTTCGTTGCCAATCCAACAAAGTTTGAAATACCAATTTACATAGGATATCATTCCCAAATTTCAACAATATAATTGAATTTTCTTCATGACCCTCATCAAGGGATTCATAACAGTTTTTGCAACACATTTCTAGAACCATGGATGGAACATAATTCTAATCAGGTGACAACAAGCATGACCAAGAACAATTCAACCATGCATATTCACACAAGGTTATCACTATATGATTCACAATGAATCAACACTAGGGAAAGGTGGATTCTTCCAACCAGGAGAAGTCAAGCACAACACCAAACAAATGCCCAATCGAGGCTATAAACCAAGAACTTATGTTCTTCCATTTCAACATACCATAATCATACAAGGTTTGTGCTAATAGGTAGGGGTAGGTAGGGGCCCATAATACCCTACCCTTTCTCCCTCTTCTCATCCTGAGAAGAGACTCTACACTGGTTGGAGTCCAACTAAACAGACCTTTCCAAAAATTGGTCACTTCTGCCCTATCCAAGGGTGAGTAATACCAAAACACCCATGCAAGAAAATCTCAAAATTTTAAACATAAACATGAAAAGAAATCATCCAAAATAACATGGTTTTCAAATCTTCCTAACATACCCACAAACATACAAACATTCAAACAACAACAAGGTAGCATAAGCATGAAACAAGAATGAAATCTGAACAAGGGAGATGACAATTCCTACCTTCACAAAGAGGTAATGGAAATGAATAAGTTTGAGTAGAGCTTTCCCCTTCTTTGCTCCAATCTTCCAAGACTCCTCTCTAAATGTAGAGATTGGGTAACAACCTCAACTAGTCCAAGAAGGGCCTCTAAATAAGCCTCAACTCAACCACAAAAAGGATCAATAACTTCTCCCACCTACTTACAATTCTAGAAACTCTTAACTCAACCCACACTATGGTTAAACACTAGGTGGAGGTGGGGTAATGAAACTCATGGTAGCCATAGTCAATTTTCGCAAAAAAGCAAAAAGAGACTTTTTGAGTGGCCTCAAAAGTCAATAAAAGGGGTTTAGGGGTTGGAAAAGACCCCCAACCCATACCCATACCCCTTGGGTATAAATATTCCATGTTTTAAAGCCTTAGGAATAGGTTTAGAGCCAAACAAAAGCTAGGAATAAAATAGGACCATCTAACAACTCTAACAATGCAGATTAAGCACTAATTCAGATTAAAGATGACTAAACTCGATCAAGAACCAAATTTGCAAAAGATACTAACTTAATCTGACCTAGGTCCAAAGGTTACATAGCTAACCCTAATCAGCACACTAAATAGCACAAACAATTCACGAGTGTCAAGCGACACTAAAAGAACATAGTTACGAACATTAACATTTACTGATCACATAAGGATACATACATACATCTCAATTTAAAATACTTGAACTAAGAACAACAAGGTTTCCAAAATTAGCACATAGAGATCAGTTCTGTTCCTCCATCAGTTTTCTCGGCTAAAATATCTGCACACTCATTGCACACATCGGTAGTCCTGAAAATCACATGTACATATGTATGTATACGTATCATAAATTCACATAAATTGAAACATACATTAATCAGGGTTTCTTGCATCCTACTTATATCCTTAACCATAAAGATTCCAAAAATCAATGTGTTAATCCTACATTTTACTTAATTCATCAACATACATATACCTAAAACCTAAATGACGAACATTAAATATCTGAAAATAACATCACACAACATGAAATAATTTGATATGTTCAAGTATCTGATAATGTCTTGACATCTTGAGTCATGAGTATTAAAATGATAAAGTAACAACTAAGGCTATGAAGGGTCGGGGTGAGGCCTCACATCCTCCCCCTCTAGGCATGAACTTCCTCCTAGAGTTCATCAAAAGATAAGCATATTAAGATCGCATCCGTGTTGCATCCTCCCAAGAAATCATGACCTCATTGTAACATTCCCACTAGACACTAACTTGGTCTAGCTCTCGACCTCGAGGAGCTAGGGTTTATCGGGCAAAAATATGGATAGGCTCTAGCGCTAACTGGCCAACCAACTCCACCTGTAGCCTCAATATCTATAGCCTGATGCTCAATCTGGCAGTTGTTAACCGCTATAAAAACTTTGTGGGACCTGCCCATGTCTCCAACTGTCAGCTCTGAAAAAGCCCCTCTCTGACCACTGGATGACTATCCCTACAGACACTCTCTAGCTATATGACCCATGCCACCACAAGCGTAGCATGGCCCTCAGGTATAAGATCGTGTATCTTGTGATCCTGACTGCTGTGGGCCTCCTGACCTGTTAGGCCCACTGTATCCACCCCTGGAAGACTGTTGAGTCTGCACTGCCTGTGACTGTGGGGTATGTACTTTCTGATCCTGCTATAACTGCCACTGCTTGGGCTCGAAGCCCTAGTAACCCTATGAGAATTCCTACTACTGCTGCTGAGACTGTTGGCCCTTAGAGGACCCTAGTGTATAGTTTTGATTCCCTTTCCAAGGGGGTTTCTACCAAGTAGAGTTTCGGTTTTGAGATCAATCTCGTGATTCCTGTCTACCTCGAGTATCCTCTGCCACTAGTGCTATCTCCACTACCTGTCTAAAGGTCATAGGGAAGGCCATCCAAACTGGACCCTGAAGTGAGAAATTTAAACCCATGATAAAGTGATATACCCGTAATTTCTCGTCCTTCATGTATTCCACATAAAGAAGGAGCCCAAGAAACCTGCTCTCATACTGAGTTACTGTAAGACCTCTCTGATAAAGAGAATGGAACTCTTCTATCTATTTCTATCGAAAATGCTCTGACAAGTACCTCTCTTAGAATCTTTCTAGGAATGATTCCCATGTGAGGGTATCCATCCTCACTCCACCTATGATCTCCTCTTGATGCCACCAATTGGAGGCATCCCCTCTCAACTGATGAACTGCTAGGCATGCCTTTAGATTACTCCCATAGGGTCGTAATCCAAAGCACCATTGTAGGCTCTGCAACCATGCATCTGCTACTATTCCCTCAGTGGAATCGATAAATAATGGTGGCCCAAGTCGAATCAATTCCCTGATATCATCCCCTACATGTCTAGGAGGTTTGTCAAGTGGGGGTCTTCTCTGGTGTATTGACTCTTCCTCGTGCTCACCCTAACCCTCAATCTATCTCGGTGGGGGACTCCTAGTCCTCTCTCTGACTCTGGGTTTGCCTCCTCTGGGTCCCTCTGCTTCCACTACTAGAATCTGTTGAATTGGCTGAACTAAAGGTACTACTCTCTACTAAACTACACCGATAAAAGTATGAAGTGCATCTATAATGTCCTGGTTCGGGTTCGATAGTGGTGGTGGAGGTGGTCCATCCCCCTGTCCCGCTCTACCACCTCTTGCCCTACGACCTCTGCCTCGTGGGTTGCTTCGAGTAACACGAGGCATCCTACAGAATTTAATGTTTAGTTTTAAGTTTCAGAAGCATAATGGTCTAAGGTTCCTAGTGTTGAAACCTGGCTCTGATACCAAAATGTCATGCCCAAACTACGAGGGCACAAACACAATTTTTTTTTTTTTTTAAATTAATAATTATTATAATGCTCACTTGTTGATAAATTTGCGATCACAATACAAGAAAAGATTCTCTTCATTACATCATAAGTTTATAAGCTCTTGTGGAGGAATACATCGTTAAACTGAAGCTCTCGTTATTAAAATAATATCGATGTTTATTTCATTTCATATTAATCTTAAAAAAATAGATTTAAATTTCCTCTATAACATTATAATTAAAGATAGATTTAACATTTATTACATAGCATCTTTCATCTCATATAAAGTTAACATTATAAAAAAAGAATTTTAATCAAGTTCAACTAGATCAAGTTCAATTATAAATCTCTTACACAAATATCGATTGACAAAATAATCGATATTGAAAAGTCACTTAAAGAAAAACAATTAACTAGAATTAAAACAGAATATATATATATATATTATTATTATTATTATTATTTTTTAAATATTTTGACTACTTTAACATAGTAATTAACTATCAAAATCTTCTAAATTTAAATTTAATCAATTAACAATTAAATAAATTCTAACTAATTATGAAATGTAAAGCTTTCAAAAATTAATTACACAACTAAATAATAATTAAATAATGCTAACTACTAAACAAAATTAACTAACTAAATCATAAAACTATCTGACTACCCTTTAGATTAAACTAAATAATATTAAAAGCAAGCTAAAATAACTTAATATAAAACTAACTACATTATCATTACAAAACTATATTAAAACTAGCAACTATCTAAATCATTTAATATAACACAAATTTAAATACATAAAATAAAACAAACTAACTAACTTAATCTAAACTAACATCTAACATTAACTTATTTAAAAACATACTAACTACAATTTTAAAAAAAACTTAAATACTAAACTAACCTATATACTAACCTAACCCCTAACACCTAACTAACACTAAACCCTACTCTACTAACTATCCTACACTCTACTCCCCCACCCTACAATCCTATGCCCACCCTATTCCCTATGCCCTGTGCTTCCCAAGGGACATGTGCTTCCCAAGCACTTTCCTTGGGACAGCGCTCTGCCCCATGTTAGAACCAGCGCAGGACATCAAAGGTGGCATTCAAAGAGGTAAGGGAAACAAGGAAAAAGACCAAGTAAAATATACTTGCCTAAAACAATACAACTTCATGCAACATGAGGTAGGCGATCAGTAGGATGATGGGAAGATGGGACAAGTGGGGGGGCAGGGTGACATCACCCCCCCATGTACACTTGACTTCCAAACAACTTTTAAAAAAAAAACCTTTTTAAGTATTCATCTCAAATCTGACGTCCACCAAGGGTGATGGAAAAGCATTGAAGACATAAAGTTTTATAGGTAAGGTAGATATTTAGGACATTTTTTAAAATGTTAAAGTCTATTTTGGAGTTTTACACCTATTTATAAATTTATTAAATTATATTTATATTTCTCAAACAAAATATAAAAAGAATCTTTAAAAGATTCTCTGTTGCCCAACATCACTTAATTGTTTCTCCCATACAAAAGACAGAGAGTTTTTACTCTCTTAAAACTTTTTTTTTATTTGAAAATTTATCTAAGTATAGAATTACAAGCAATGCATGTATTTTTTTGTTTTTTTGGTCTAAAATTTTCTAAGTATAAAATTTTCGGTTGATTAATAATCAAGGGGGAATTAATTTTTTCTTTTCAAAGCAAATCTATAAGGACTTGTTACAACTTAATATACCAAGAATTTGAATTATTTGTTTTAATCAATAATGCAAGAATTGTTTGATTCAAATAATCATGCAAACTGAATCTACATCCATGATAATAATTTTCATTTTCAACATAAAAGAAAACTTGAAATTTCACCAAATTGAACATCATCAATTCCATCATATTTTTGATGTGCAACCATCTAAATTTAAATCATGATTAAATCACATGATAACCAATTATACTCAAACACCAATTTTATTGGCAAACCTGATTCAAAGGCTCAGCCGGAAAAGAATCAGGAAGAAAACCCGACTTCATTGCCAATCCAACAAAGTTTGAAATACCAATTTACATAGGATATCAATCCCAAATTTCAACAATATAATTGAATTTTCTTCATGACCCTCATCAAGGGATTCGTAACAATTTCTGCAACACATTTCTAGAACCATGGATGGAACAAAATTCTGATCAGGTGACAACAAGCATGACCAAGAATAATTCAACCATGCATATTCACACAAGGTTATCACTATATGATTCACAATGAATCAACACTAGGGAAAGGTGGATTCTTCCAATGAGGAGAAGTCAAGCACAACACCAAAAAGATGCCCAATTGGGGCTATAAACCAAGAACTTTTGTTCTTCCATTTCAACATACCATAATCATACAAGGTTTGTGTTGATAGGTAGGGGCCCATAACACCCTACCCTTTCTCCCTCTTCTCATCCTGAGAAGAGACTCTACACTGGTTGGAGTCCAACTAAACAGACCTTTCCAAAAATTGGTCACGTCTGCCCTATCCAAGGGTGAGTAATACCAAAACACCCATGCAAGAAAATCTCAAAATTTCAAACATAAACATGAAAAGAAATCATCCAAAATGACATGGTTTTCAAATCTTCCCAACATAGCCACAAACATACAAACATTCAAACAACAACAAGGTAGCATAAGCATGAAACAAGAATTAAATCTGAACAAGGGATATGACAATTCCTACCTTCACAAAGAGGTAATGGCAATGAACAAGTTTGAGTAGAGCTTTCCCCTTCCTTGCTCCAATCTTCCAAGACTCCTCTCTAAATGTAGAGATTGGGTAACAACCTCAACTAGTCCAAGAAGGGCCTCTAAATAAGCCTCAAACTGAACCACCAAAAGGATCAATTACTTCTCCCACCCACTTACAATTCTAGAAACTCCTAACTCAACCCACACTATGGTTAAACACTAAGTGGAGGTGGGGTAATGAAACTCATGGTAGCCATAGTCAATTTTCGCACAAAAGCAAAAAGAGACTTTTTGAGTGGCCTCAAAAGTCAATAAAAGGGGCTTAGGGGTTGGAAAAGACCCCCAACCCATACCCATACCCCTTGGGTATAAATATTCCATGTTTTAAAGCCTTAGGAATAGGTTTAGAGCCAAACAAAAGCTAGGAATAAAATAGGACCATCTAACAACTCTAACAATGCAGATTAAGCACTAATTCAAATTAAAGATGACTAAACTCGATCAAGAACCAAATTAGCAAAAGATACTAACTTAATCCGACCTAGGTCCAAAGGTTACACAGCTAACCCTAATCAGCACACTAAATAGCACAAACAATTCACGAGTGTCAAGTGACACTAAAAGAACATAGTTATGAACATTAACATTTACTGATCACATAAGGATACATGCATACATCTTAATTTAAAATACTTGAACTACGAACAACAAGGTTTCCAAAATTAGCACATAGAGATCAGTTCTGTTCCTCCATCAATTTTCTCAGCTAAAATATCTGCACATTCATTGCACACATCAATAGTCTCGAAAATCACATGTAAATATGTATGTATACGTATCATAAATTCACATAAATTGAAACATACATCAATCAGGGTTTCTTGCATCCTACTTATATCCTTAACCATAAAGATTCCAAAAATCAATGTGTTAATCCTACATTTTACTTAATTCATCAACATACATATACATAAAACCTTAAATGACGAACATTAAATATCTGAAAATAACATCACACAACATGAAATAATATGATATGTTCAAGTATCTGATAATGTCTCGACATCTCGAGTCATGAGTATCAAAATGATAAAGTAACAACTAAGGCTATGAAGGGTCGAGGCGAGGCCTCACAATGGACTTTAATTTCAAATTTCAAAGAACCTAGAATAGAATCCTAGCAATAGTAAGGCCCTCTAATCAACATGTGTTCTTATACTACATAAGTGCCCTTAATAGCAACATTTTAGTCATGATTTAGTCTATGGGTGGGAATACCTTGCCTGGAGCCTTTGATATTGCCATAAGAGCCAAAAATAGCCTCATTCAAGATGGAAAGATAGCCTTAAGGCCTCCTATACCGATTTTTCTAAAATTATAGCCAATTCCTGAAGTAATCCCAGCCTTGGCAACTATTCCTCCTATCCCAACACTCCCAACCCAAGGTGCTAGCATAGCCCCTCAAGAATCAAATCATTCTCAAAAGTTAAGGGAGATAAAGGAAAAGATAAAAACTTTTAGAAAGCTTCACAAAACCTTGGTAATGAGATGCTTAGCCTTAGAAAGAAACATTGTCAACAACCCCGCTTTCCACCTAATAAACCCTCTTACCTAATAGGTCACCAAGGTCGAGGAAGGAACTATAATGCTAAAGATAGCTAACCTTACAATCCAAACATACCTATAACCAATACTATGGTTTAGGATTACCAATGGTGTTGCCCATGTGGTCACCAAAATGATTAGAATTCTTGTCAAAGAGGGTTACATGAGCAAGCTCTAATGGTACAAAATAGTGTGGCAACTCAATATAATGCAACCTTAGATGTTCAAGTACATTAAGAGAAATCTATTTTTCCTAGTGAACAAAATGTGCATGATACATGTTTTGTAAATTAGAAAATTGAAGAATTTGTTGGGATGAGCTCACTGGTTATAAATAATCTGAATGACACCCCTATCTCAGTAAATACTAGATCCAAGAAGACAACCATTAAAGCAAAACAACTAGCTTCTACAAGCCAGAAGACCCATTCTATGGTACCAAAGGATAAGAATGTTATGATTTTGTCTAAGGATCAATCATTTCCAGCTAAAGAGCTTGTGAAAACAACAATAATATCATTGTCAACTCAAGTAGATGTTGTTGTTAGCAAGGGACAACCAAGGGAAAGTTTAGGTTTATTCAACATTGTGGATCAAATAAAGAAGACCCTGTAAGTATCTCTATCTTGGATTCCTTAGCTTTACTTGGACAAAAGGAGGTTATGATTGATGCTTTGTCTAAAATTATAATATCTAGTGAGCCTACTCTAAAGAAATCTAAGGTCCTAGTTGCTAATGCATCTTAGCCACAAATTGAGCAACAAGCTTCTAAATTAAAACCACCACCATTTTATGTCACAATAATCATTGGGAAGTTTTTGGTCCATAATTACATGATAGATTCAGGTGCTAGTAGCTCAATCATGCCTAAACAAATAGCTAATAAGCTAGGTTGGACTTATTAGCCTCTTGAAAAGGGTGTCATTTAGCTAGATGGTTCATCTATTAATATAGTTGGAATTGTTAAGAATTTGAGTCTTACCTTTTATGAATGTCCCAATTTCTTTATCCCATAGGATGTCTATGTTATTGATGTAGTACCCCTCTTTGTTATATGCCTAAGTAGGGATTTTATCGCTAAGATTTCTTGGTATCTTTCCACATATTGGTCTCATTTATACTTTAGAAGTAGGTATGGTAATAGAGTCCAAATCAAATCTAAAGCATGTGCTAATGACCATCTTGAGCCCTTTACACCTAACCCAATCAATGCTAACTTAGCATTTCATAAGTAAGACCTTGTTGTTCCAAATCCTACTAACCCTACTAAAAATATACCAAATATGGCTTTAAATGAATGGGCATCTGAAAGTCAAGAAGAGGACCCCTTTAGACACATGGAAGTGGCCAAAATGGGTGTTTATATCATGCATCAATTTGGTCAAAGAAGAGGCACAAGAGTTCAAAAACCAGCATGGTGGTTTATGGCAATTGTTCTTTGATGGAACAAGGAGCAAGGTAGGTTCCAGTGGAGGTGTTATGCTCATTTAACCTAAAGGACAAAGGTATTACTCTATTGTTCATTTTAATTTCAGTTGTATAAATAATACAATAGATATGAGGTATTTATTCATGGTCTAGAATGGGCTAGGAAGAAAGGTATAAAGTTTTTACAAGTATTTGGAGATAGTAAGTTGATTGTTAAGCAATTCCACAACACAAATATCACTAAAAATGATGCACTTAAGATGTATAAAAATAGAGTGTGGGACTTGATAGAATATTTTGATGCTTTTTAATCTTATTAATGTGCCTAGAAATCATAATAAGCATACAAATAAGTTGGCTATCATGACATCCCAAAGAAGGTCAAGAATGTGGAGACACAACAGTATGTGAAGGTTGTTGTGAGGCCTTCAATTCTAGACAATCAGGTTAGTCAACAATTCTTTGAGAGTGATCAAAAAATTCTCAATTTCTTAATAGAAGAAGCTAAATTTTCTAGAGGAAATTAGAAAAAAAATTAGAGCAATGGTATGGTGATCAACTTTTACAGCTGAAATCTAACAAGTTACCCAAGGGTTTGGTCACCCTTGATTCTATTTTTAATGATGATGATCATCTTAGGAGGGATAAGGAAAAAATGATAGTAAAATAAGAACACTACTAGCCAGTTGAGGCACTTTGAGATAAGTTTTTGAAGCTTGGCAAGGAATGCTCAAAAGATGAACAACAGACATTTTTTTCCTTATGCAAAGAATTTAGTGATATCTTTGCATGGGAGTATCATGATTTGAAAGGGTTTACCCCTCTATTAGCACAATATACTATAGAGTTGTTTCCTAATGCAAAACTAGTGCAATAGAAGCAAAGACTTATCAATCCTAAGTTGGAAGCACTCATGAAGGATAAACTAAGTAAGATGATTGAGGATAACATTATTTTTCCCATTAAGAACACTTCTTGGGTATCTAATTTGGTCCCAGTTAGAAAGAAAAATGGTGAGATAAGACTTTGTGTATATTTTAGAGACCTAAATAGGGCCTCTCTTAAGGATCACCATCCAATCCCCTCCATGGAGCAGATTTTGCATGTACTTTTAGGATCTGATAGATTCTCTTTACTAGATGGCTTTTTTGGATATAATCAGATCTTAGTAAAGGAAGAGGACCAATATAAGACTCCATTCACCACTAAGTGGGGAACTATGGCATACAAAAAATTGCCTTTTGGGTTGTCCAATGCTAGTGTAACTTTCCAAAAGGAAATGGAGATGGCCTTTCATGGTTTAATAAACAAGTTTGTTCTTGTTTATTTGGATGACATTACTATTTTTTCTAAGGATACTAATGAGCATCTTATGCATTTGAGGTAGATTTTTGAGAGATGCAGGGAGTATGGAGTATCTTTGAATCCTAAGTTTGTATTTGTTGTCCATGAAGGAAAATTACTTGGGTATATCATGTCTAAGCATGGAACTACTATTGATCATAAAAGACTAGAAACTACCCTATCTTTACCCTTGCCAGCACACAAGAAAGAATTGTAAAGTTTCCTAGGTAGAATTAACTTTGTTAGAAGGTTCATTCCTAGTGTTGTAGCATTGCTAAGGTCTATGACTCAAATGATTAAGAAGAATGCAACATTCACATGGACTAAAGAAGATAAGCATTGTTTCAAAGAGGTAAAGGAAGCTATTGGTACAATACCTACTCTCATTAATCCTAATTTTTCTAAGGATTTTATTTTGTATGCTTTTGGAAGCATGGATTCTATTATTGTAGTGTTGATTCAAAAGAATAATGATAATTTGGAGTAGTCCATAGACTTTTACAACCAAGGTATGGATGGGTATGAACAAAGGTATACTTTGTGGAAAAGCATGTTTTGGCTATCATTGGAAGTCTTAAAAGTTTGAGCACTTGGTTTCACACAATATTATTCATCTTATGGTTGCACACCCTAGTATTAAATATTTTCTATTTAACAAGGATCTAAACCATAAAAGGGTTGGCTAGGTTACAAAGGTCATGGAGTATGATATTCAAATTAAGATTACTAAGTTGATTAGAGGAAAAGGCTTATGTGAACAACTAGTTGGATAACCTATTGATGGTGAACCAGAAGATGAAAATGTTGTCATGAAAAATGGTGATGCAGGACAGAACCAAGGGGTAGCAAATACCTCTAATTGGATAATAGAAATTAAGCATTATCTACTAATGGGCCTATGTCTTCAAGGTTTGAACAACCCAAAGAGGAGGTATTATTGATTACAATACATTCCATTTGTAGTAATTGATCATATTTTATACAGAAAGGATTATCATGGAGTATTATTGAGATGTGTAGAACCAAAACAGATCGATAATTTTTTGGAGGAATTTCATGATGGAGTAGCAAGTAGACACTTTTCTCCTAGGAACATAACTCTTAAGATCATGAGAGTTGGATATTATTGGCATGACCACTACAAGGATGCATTCAAATGGGTAAATAAATGCAAGAAATGTGCTCTAGTTAATGGTAACCAAAAGCTAGTAGCCCTTCCCCTACATCCTATTTAAGTTGAATAACCATTTCTTAAGTGGGGATTAGATTTTATTGGTCCTCTCAACCCTCTTTCTAGTTCTACTCATAAATGGATCCGAACAACCACCGATTGCTTCACTAAGTGGACAAAAGTTGTAGCCCTTAAGGATTCTAATGAAACTTCAATCCTAAACTTCTATTAATATTGTGGCTAGGTTTAGTGTCCCAAATTTTATCATTTCTAGTAATGATTTAGATTTTGTGAGTATGAAAATTTTAGAATGGGCTTTGAATAATAACATCCATTTGAACACCTCATCTAACTATTACTCGCATGGTAATGGTCAACCTAAATCAACAAAGAGAAACCTAATTTGGATTATAATGAGAATAATTGAGGATAATCAGAGAGCTTAACACATCAAGCTAAGGTCAGTTCTCTGGATTGATAGGATAACTCCAAAAAGGTCAATAGGAAACTCAACCTATATTACTGTGTATGGTAGAGAAGCAAGAATACCCATTTCGATTGAGTTACCTACTTTAAGTTTGATTAAAGAATTAGACTAAATGGAAGAAGGGCATATGGAGGTCAAACTTGCATAGTTGGTTGAGTTAGAAGAGATGAGGAAGAAAGCATTGCAAAATTTGGAAGGTGACCAAGCTCAAATGAAAAGGCATTTGATAAAAGAGCAGGTCCTAGGACGTATAATGTGGGAAACATAGTACTTAAATGGGATGAGTTGAAAAGTAAGCCTCAAAAACATACTAAGTTTGATGCATTATGGAGTGGGCCATTTGTGATTTCAGCTTGTAAAGCACATAATGCTTTCCAACTCTCTAACCTAGAGGGAGAAGAACCCCCTATCATAGTTAATAGGATCCATCTCAAACCCTACTATTGAGGTTAATTTCTACCTTTGTACATAGTAGAGTAGGTTTTTGAGTTTTCCAAGAAGTGCACAAGCAAAACTATTCCCTCTTGGATATAGCAAATTTTGTATTTTTGTTGGTTGCAAAGGTAGATTTCTGTGAAGTTGCAAGTATTTTGATGTGTAATTACCTTTGGTGACTCCATGCCTAATGGATTTCTTAAGGCCATTGATCTCATTCTTAGTAGGCAAGTGTCCCCTTTGAGTCACCAAGAATGTTGGCTATTTTGGCCCCCATTCAGCCCGACATTGATAATCAATCTGAGAGACCTTTTGCGAGCTAGATTCTTTGTAGATGAGATCTAGTGGCTCTCATTTTTTATTTTTTTGTGAGCTATCTGCTCATCTTCCCAATAGTGTGAGATGTTTCCATGTTTATTATGTTGTGACTTTTCCATTTTCTTTGTTGATCTTCCTGACAGTGTGAGATGCTGCCATGTTTATTGTGTTCTGACTTTTCCACTTTCTCAGATTGATCCTTGATCAACAACTCTCACTATGTCATTATGAAAAGTTTAAGTCCTTTAGCCAAAGTGAAATAGAAACATTGTGATGTGTGTCCAGTGGGACTGGACAATTGTAGTGGTGCTTAAAATCAACTTCAACTACAAATTGACCTCAAGATTAATGACCATTATTATGTCGTTATAGAAAGTTGCAAGGTTTTTAGTTAGAGAAACATAATGACAATAAGCCACATGTCTCACTTAGTGTTGGAGGGTTTTAAATGATGGTTTATACATGAGTATTTTTTATGACTAAGATTTAACCTTAAATGAATCGTGGCCACCCATCAACACATCAAAAGATTAGAAGATCAATGACTCTAAAGCCCAAAATTGCATATGATGTTTCCAAGTGTCACATTTCTGGCATTTCTTCACATTGCAGAGTCTCCACAAGGCTCTTGAAGCCCAAAATTACATGAAAACCATTGAATTCAACACATCTTAAGGTTCCCTTATTGCACCTCAGTCATCACTAGAAATGAAGATGATCTACATTGACAACTACAAATTAATCTCTTGTTGGGGAGATTCCCACCATATCTGGGTCATTTGTTTCAAACACAACCTTCATCGATGACCAACATTTAATTTTGGGATAACTAGATCCCCTCTAGCAGTCAACCCTGCATTTTGTAAGTGAATTAGCTTCTTACAGCCATAACATGTAAACATAGCCTATTCTTTAATGTCGAGCTACTTCTTGGGGCTTGTTTCTATGGTGGCAATTCAATATGTACCTCTTTAATGCATCTAATCATCAAATCTTTGGTGATTGGATCTCTTTTACAAATGGGTGTATTAATTTAGGTTCCTTCATGTCACTTCTAGCATTGAGTTGCACTCCATGATCAAATTTTCTTCCAATTCTTAGTTATTGCCCTCCTCAACTCAACTCCACCTAGTTGGGGTTTTAACTCAATGTAAACATCAGAGTTATGTTTGAACTCTTTAAAAGGAAGTTGTAAATATTTTTCAAGGGTTCTTCTTTGCTTTTATTTTGCATCAGTGTTATGCTTTGTAACTTTTGCCTTCCATTAATGAAATAGCTCTACCTCTTACCTCTTCTTGACATCCATTATTTGTGCATGTATATTTCCTTGTTGTGGATGTTTCCCTTTTATTTTCTTAGATTTACATGTTGTGTTTAATTAGTTAACGATTGTTGCATCATGAAGTTATCCTTCCTTTCAATATTTGATCAATAACAAACTTGTATGTGAATTCTTAGTGAATGGAATAGAGTTGAGATTTGTGTATTTGGATATTTCATTCATGTGTTGTGCATCTATAGGTAGAGATTGTGACCAAACTTCAATCTAGTGCATCACCCTTTCCCTTTCAATAATTTAATTTTCAATTATCCTTCTCCCTTTTCCTTGAAAGTTGTAGTTTAGGTTTATCCTGATTGTAAGGAAGTCAGTCTTCTCCAGAGATTCAACCTCAAAGTGCAAGTCCCACACTTGGAGTTTGTTTCCATGTTACACAATGTTGCTTAAGGGACATACCTCAAGCAAGGGTGCATACTTTTATGTCAACGATGATAACTATCATAAGGAGAAAGATAAAGAAATTGGTGATTAGACACAACAATAAGAATACCAAAACAATGTCAACCCACACAACATGTGGAAAGACTCACCAAGAAATTGAGATAAGGTACCAATAAAATTATGTTTACACACTATGATTGAGAACAACCACATAAAGAGATTAATCATCGCATGATACTAAGGAATACATCATCCCAGCAATGTTAGAAGACACACTCACTTGCATGAAACGATGTGCAACCAATAATCTTATGTATATGCATAACCTATATTTATGAATGTTAAAGTAAAATGATTTAATGCAAATACTTTATTTCCCTTTCCATGTAATGCAACAATATATCATGCAAGGTCACAAGGTACAAGATTCCATATTCCCATGATGATATCGAACAAATGGATATATCTAATGTCTCACAATCACATAGATTTTTCAAAAGTGTTAAGTAGTAAGCAATGTGGGGACATGGGTGATTAACCCAAATCATCTATTGCCATAATTAATTTCATGCCTTGTTTCTCAATTTTCTATTTCTTTCAAATAATTTTCATAATACACAGTCATATCTCTATACAAGGATACCTTTCGATACTAAAAGGAGATGTCGATACATAACAAATATGATCCATTTCTCTTAATTTCAATACAGAGAACACATAACAATATAGTGTGCCACACTCTACAAGGAGAAATACAATAGGCACTCAAGGCCAAACATGGAGTACACCAATCACTGATTTCAAATAAGGGGTCACACAAAGACAAGGCCATACTTGGGCATATCAGATCCAATCACAATCTAGGGTTAACATAAATACATCAAATATCCCACTAAACCAAATGGTACATAACCAAAGTTTCCAAGAAATCCACACGCATGGACCACACAAAGGTTACTAACCATTCAAACTTCAAGAGAAACATGCCAACCACATGGTCTAATATGCCTAGATGATGTTCTAAATAAGGGGTATCATCCATTCCTAAGAGGTGCACAAAACAAGATTCACTTCCTTCTCTTTATGTTACTCAAGTCAATTCCACTTGATAAAAACATATGTTACACTTAGGTACCCAAGTAACAATATGCCATGAGCTCACAAAAAAATACATCTGTGCTCAAATAACCACAACATCTACTAAACATGCAACATATACACAAATATCTCAATGTTTGACCATGGGCTCTAATGCCAGATGTAATGCCCCACCTGGGAATCCTTGAAACAAGGATATAGCATTTCCAAACAAGTTTTGTTGTTGTTGAATAATACATAAATACAAGTAGACATCAATCATAAAGATTGCAATGGAAGTACTAACTAACCAAAGATCCCCAAGCATTCCATTACCTATAAAATTCATACATTTCCATTTAGGCAATTAAACATACAAGGTTCATTGCATTATCTATATGAATGTTAGATAAGAAATAGATTTTGATGCCCAAATACAAATTCATACATGATTAAACTTACAAGTTTGTTTTTCACTAAAATATAAAGGAATCACAACAACTTTCTAATCATTTTGGAAGTGTAAGAAATCAATCTGTTTTGGGTTAGGAATGTACATCTTCCAAGTGGGTATCTAGAAAATCAAAGCATGCACTTCAAAAAATTATGTAAGTGCTCACTATCCAAGGTACAATGGAGTACAATTAGTATTGTGAAATGAAAAATTGTGTTCCACACAATGAAATACTTGATTACACAATACAATGATTAAGAAGGTGAAAAAATTCACCAAGGAATCATACGATGAAAGATTGTGCTATGTACAATGAGATGCATTTTTGAATTTTATTGTACGATGAATTTCTATTGTTGGACATGATATGGTGCTTCCATTAGACATGATAAACACTAACAAAGTAGCATAAAATTGGTCTTCACTCTAGAAGCCATGATAACTTTTGCAACCAAACTCTGATGACTGCATTCAAAAAGATTCAAAAAGGTATTGCTGAGATCTAAATCATAGAGAACCTTAAACTAACATAGGAAAGTGGTCACAACTACCAAAACATGAAATGACTATGATACTTTGGACAACCCAAGCAAGAACATACTAACACTAATGTATGACATAAAATGAAAGCTAACTCCACACCAGGGAACTCTGGAAACATTTGTATCAAGGAGATAGGAACTCAATACTATCAAAATCACCAAACACACTAAGTACTATCATCTAAATCACTATCCTCTTAAATATAATTGTATCCATCACCATGAGAATAAAAAATCATATACATAACATGTGCATTAAACAAAAAGTAAAATATACATCAAGAGAAGACAGACAAACCAAGTGAGCATTAAACTCCAATCCTGAAACTAGAGGAATTTTTTCTCTATACTTTGATCCCTAGAATTGGTATAGGTAGAAATTCCTCCCAACCACATGGAACATGTAGGCCCACCATGTTTTTCTCATGGAAATAGAAACCCAACCACAATCACATAAGAAAAAAGCATCCAAGTCTTACACACATGAGATAAAGTGCATGACACAATAACTCAAAGCTCATAAATGCAATGTAATACATCCGATCACTAGCTAGACACACTACATGATAAATATGTAGGGACTCTAGTGGAGTGTAATCATTTGGATTGTACTAATTCAAGTTATATAAGGTATGGAAACTCCCTCAAGAGGCCTCATACCCTGCCCTCACAACAACTTCCAAAAAAGATTGGAAATCATACAAACAGTGTGCCCTTGAACTAACTCGCACACAAGAATAGCTACAATACATACACGATACCCTTGTATTAGCTCCCTCGAGATGTTTAATGACTATATAGGTGTTCCCTTATCTTGCGTTAAGTTTTATTATCTCATGTATTTAATTTGGTTATCACTCATTTGGATCCTCTTCACATTACCTTGTCGACCCCTTGTGGGTCGGCGTACACCAAAAAAGCTACTCCACTCCTCTACCCTACATGTTCATGCTTATCCTATGATGAGTGCCCTTAGGCAATGAAAATTCCCAAGTAAACCCCTAAATAAATAAACACTCAACCAACCTTAGTCTTGGAGTTTGGGTCTCACAACATCCCACAATTAATATGGATGTACATGTACTCATGGGTGGGCATAACCAACTCCACAAAAAAAACATGATTATAACAATGCAAGGGTTGGATTTAGGAAATCCAACAAAAGATCAATATGAAAACTCACTCAACCAATGAATCTAAAATACAAAAATTAAAACCATGGAATGAATGGAAAAATGAAATACAATCCATTTACATTATCTAAACATAGGCTACCAAAATCCCAACAAAGTATGGGTGACACACAAAAAAAGACAAATAAAAAATTGCCAAAAATTCCAACTTCTCAATTTCAATAAAAGTGAAAAGCCACTTAGAAAATGTGTTCAAAGTACCAAGGGTCCAATAAAATTATCAATCCAAGTTCACAAGAAAAATATGGCAAGAACCAAAAGTCCACATTTGAAACTAAAAGCACACTTTTAGATCAGGATATATAATACCTCAAAATATCCTCTGATCATCATGAATCCATGATCTTGCACTTTGTAGAAAAGGCTACTAACACAAAATTCAAGTCAAGCCAAAAAAAGGTAATAGAAGAATACTATATGGCACACAAAATAAGGAACTACCAAAACACCCAAAATTCAAGCATCTCAAAATTCAATGAAATCGAAAACCCACTTCTAAAATATGCCCAAAATCCCAAAAATTAGATAAAATTCAAGTTCTAGGAATACTCTCAAAATCTAACAATATAAAATAACCATATCTTTCATTTTAAAAAACATGAAATAAAGAACCGTTTGTTGTCGTCCAATTGGGTGATAAAATTTTATAAAAATAGAGGGGAACACTAGCTCTCAACCCCAAGCATTTAGAAATCAAAAGATCTAATTAAAACAAAGAAAAATAATTAAATGAGATGACCATACCTCTCATGAATGGTAAAAAAAAAGAATAGGAAGAAATAAATGAGAACTCCACCAAATTGAATGGAACCTTTGGGGAAGCAAAGCAATCTCAACACTAATCCAATAAGCCACTCCATGCACAAATATGACAACTAGTGCAAACACAACAAACAACTGAAGGATTTTCTCCAAGATGGTTTACAGGAAAAATCCTCCAATTCTCAAACATGAAAATAAGAAGTGAGGATAAAACATACTCTTAGGCATAATATAAGCACTTTTACAAAGTGACTTATAAAATAGATTATTAACCCACTTAATAATTTGTTTTCTCTTATCCTAATTTAAATAAAACAACTACTAGTATTTGGAATTTAAATACAAAAAAATAGCTAGTATTTAAAATAAATAAAATCAAGTAAATAAAATCTCCAAAATCAATTAAATTAATATTTTCAATGACAATTAAAGAACCCTAAATGCACAGATACACTCATGGGTCTAATCACACAATGCATTATGAATCAAGATTTACCAATTATCAGAGGGTTAAGAATAACAAATATACATAAACATCACCCACACAGGAACATCATTGGCTTAATGCAAAAGGTCAAAGTTTCTATCTCCTAGTGCCTAATGTCAAGGATATAGGTACACACTTAGATCCTAAATTTTGGGTGAATGTACTTGGTACATGTTTAGTAAACAAGAAAACATCAAGTATAGATACTCAATATATAAATATCTTAACCACATAAAGACACACAATAATGAGAAGGAAAATGAGACACCCTATAGATCTCACAAGCAAGTGACTACAACTCCATTCCTACTTTGTGTTGAGCATCAACAAGAAATCCACCCATAACAGTGGTGTAGTATTGTATAAAAACATAAAATTATATGACATTTCATTTAAATCATTATGTCTAGCCCTTTGAGCATATATGTCAACTAAAATCAAAGAACACATATCTAACATAGAGGTGTTAGAAATAGGAAATATTGAGGGGGGGGGGGGGGGGGGGGCGGTGTTGGGGCGCGGAAGGGGGTTGTGAATGAGTATTTCACAAACTTTTGCCCAAAACTAGATATATTTAATAACTTCATAACTTGTGTAAGAAAGTAAACTAACTATGTTGAATAGTAAACACAACCATGAAGTAAAGTAACTCATAAAACCATATTTTGTTAACTAGGGAAACCTTGGCCAAGGTAAGACCCTAGTGGGGATGGTATCCACAAAATGATCCACTAATCAAAAGTATCTAGTTAAAGATATTGACCCTATTAGGAGCCCGTTACATCTATATAGTGTATTGGTCCTTGTTAGAAGCCACAACCTTGTTAGGAGTTTTTATTAAAATTTATAAATACATGCAAGATGATCCTGCTACCCAAACATGTAGTATACAATGAATATTTAGTATACAAAAGATGAATACAAAAACCTATGTTGATATCTTCAATATTTGTTATTTGCCTTTGTTGATATTCACAAAATTTGATCTTGGCACTGCTCTAATTTTCAATTAAAATTCACATCATATAATATATATAATCATATCATAAAGCACACACTAAACTTCACATTCACAACTTTCCTTTATACCTTGTTTCTTTAGTTTTCGACCTTCATCTCTTCATACGCTTGGCAAATTACTAAAGTGAATCTTGCTAACTTAGGGTTAACATCTAGGATGTTGTCCCTAATTAGTTAAATAGTTAATTTGATAAAAAAAAATTCCTTAACCCAAAATACGTAACTTTTTATCTTTACTTTGTTATATATGCTCAACATTGTTACTGTAAAACCAAATTATCTCAAATAGTACTATGTTTCACGCTTGCATATGTTATCATAATAGTCTTTGCTAGATGTACCTAACTACACACATGTCAATATTACTTTTTTGAACTATGCTAATCAAAAAGGTTCCCGTACTGACATATATATTATGTGACAGTTAGACAATTTTCTAAATTTACATCCCAAAACCTTATCTCCAAGATCTGTTAACTTGATCTGAGCTATATGTGTGAGGCCTAACCCCGACTCATCATTGCATAGATATTGTATTTCCATTTTGTTACTTAGGACTGGATATCTCGACATATATTTTGATACTTGATGGACAGTAAATTTTTCTACTTATCCGATGATATTTACTTTGTGATCTTCTATTTTGATATGTATTAGGACTTAATTGGCATAATCAATGAATTAATGGATGTTTAATCAGTACTTTATTATTATTATAGGAAATGGAATTTTGTTGTGACTCAAAATGCTTAAACTAATTTTTTTAGGAAAGGCAGTAATATTCATATTTTTGAGGTTAAATGATTAAATGTATGTAAGTAAATGATGGAGAATAGGAAGTTAGTTATGAATGTGTTATATGTGAAATGTAGAATAATGAAAAATTATCATGTATCTTTACTTTCATATGTATTTTATATGTAACTTTTCATTGGAATATTGATGCTCGAGTTTAGTATATAGGAAAGGAACCATGGAAACATAGTGGGGAAACAAGGTATAAACACATGTTAATATGACACTACCAAGGTGAATCTTTAAAAGATTCATAAACCTCATTTTGATGTGTTTATTTTGTAAAGTGAGATGTATGTGTGTAGTATGTATTTCATGAGTAGATTCAAAACATGTCATGTGTGATATATAATGACTTTTGTGTGTGTCACTTGACACTTGTACTCATTATGTAAAAATGACAGGTTCTCTGAAGATGGATCATATAGCCACCTTATCTCAAGTTAAATCCCTTAAAGTAAGAATTAGACTTAATTGCCTTGATTTACTAAGGGAAACAAAGGTTACCCCCATAAGAAATTTGAAATTTGATTTTACCTAGCATTGTGAGGGCCAAAAAGTAGCTCTAATGTGAAATTGTGATGAAAATAAACCCTACCCATAATAATACTTTAGGTTAGGGGGCTAATAGTGACCACTAGGGTACCTAGAAGACCTATGAGACCCCAAAAAGAATGCATTTTTATTTGGAATCCAAAAATGGGAGTCATATATAAAGGCATGACCAAACTAGAAACCCACTTTCCCACTCTCTAACTTTAGAGACATTTAGGGTTTGGAGAAAGAGGATAAGGAGTTCTACAAAAACTTTCATTTGCCATTGTTTTGAGTGAAGTTGGTATCCATGATCCATGGTGTCTCTTCATTTCATAATGGATTTGATATAGTATTTTCTTCATTTAATTGTAGGATAGATATGTTGTTTCTTCATTGCATGGTAGATTTGTTATGGTGCAAATGTGGTTTGTGAAGAATCTTGTTGTATGTGTGTGAATGTGAGAAGTTTTATGAGTTTTCTTCTTGAATCTTATTTTGTTCATGTAGATTGTTTATGTCAAATGGGTGTGAAACATCACTGACCCTTGGGAGGGAAGAGATGCTTGGGTGAAGGGGTTAGTTGAGCTCACCCATGTAGTTGAGAAACTCTCCCATGTGTGGAGATAATTTTGATGTGTTCAAAGGAGCATGGTCTTCATGATTTCTTGCATTCTTGGGAGGTATAAGGAGGTGTATGAAGAAGGAAAGACATTGTTAAGCCTTGAAAGGGAATGTTACTAATGAGGAAATGTGGATATATGTGATTTATGGATATTTACATTCTCCTAATGGAGAGAGCCCACCTTTACCCTATATCTTGATTCTATGGAAGGATCTATATGCAAGCCTTGGGATGGGTTGTATTGTGTTGTTATAGTTGCATGATATGTGAATGTGAAGGTGTGCAACTGTTTGTGCCTTGTTTCCCCAAGCTTGGCAGGTGGCCTCCTTGAGGCCTAGGTTGGGAGGTGAGCCTCTATGGTTCTACATTTTGTCTCTTATTTGAAGGTTTTTTCTTGAATCCTTGGACATTTGGAAATTGTGAAGGCTTACCTTTGCATTAGAAGGAGAATACTATTGTTGAGTGGAAAAATGGAGAAACAAACTCTATCTTGTTAAGTGTATTATTATATATTTGTAAGAATGTTGTTATTATTCTCATTTATTTTTTATTAGAAAGATTGTGAATCCATTATATGTTATAGAAAGGTCTCTCCATCTGTATATTTGATATGGTGATCTCACCACCTTGTGTGTATACTTGATAAATGGTTGAATGTAAGTTTCAGAAGATCATGAAGCAATATTTATTGTATTGATGTGGTTGGTTCATAATCTTGGATATGAATGCAATGAAGAAAGGATTAAGTGTCATGGTTGATATTAGAAAGTTGAATTGAAAAATCATCATTTTGTTATTCTTATTTCCTCAAGTCTCATATGAATAAACTAGATGCATTTTTATGATCAATCTTGACTCTTGTATAGATGTAGAGTATGCATTCAATCATTGTTGTGATTGTATTTAGAATGTAGTCATAGACGGATATCATCCATGAAGTGGAATACTTGTTGTTCATAAAGTTGCATGCAAAGATTTCATTTGTGCTTCGAATAAAAGTATTCGGGAACTAAATTTTGGTATAAATTTAACAGTGATTATAAGCAATATATTAGATTACCATTTAGATGAAGTAATGGAAAGAATTATATTATGTTAGTATATCATCAATTCAATTAAATATAACCATAGAGAACACACGAAGAAACAAGGCAATAAGCTCAACTTACAAACAAGTACCTATAGATGCATATTTATTCTCTAGAAAATGTATGGCAACTCAACAAAAATCTCTCCTCTAATACAGTCAATAAAATAATATAATCAAAATAAAATATACATTTCCTACCAATATCCTAATTTTTTTTTTTTTAAAGGAACATTTACTCACCCAAAATAATATCATTGCCTTACAAGAAGATAATCAACTTGAAGGGACCAAGTATATTAAGAATGGTAGGCATAGGTAAATTTAAAATTATAATTATAATTATAATTATAATATTAATATTAATAGTAAAGGTTATGGTAAGATGGTACATGCGGAAGAATGATATAACATATATATATCATTCTTTGAAAATTAAGTATGTGTAAAATTAAATATTAGGGTTATCTGAGAGTAGTACCTATTGAACTTGAGGTGCAAGTAATGTTCGGTAGATTGAAAAGCCTAGTCAAAGACATTGAACCAATTAAAGATGTTAAAAAGGAAAATAATAATCTTAATATTAGTAGAAATAAAATTATTAATTAATAAAAAATCTTCTCGTTACAATCCTAAAATTTTTACCACTACATTAACACAAATTTTGAATCTCACTTGCACATCAGAGTGTCTCAATTTGGGTGTAGAAGATTAAGGGCTTATAACCATGACATCTTACTGTAGTTTTCCATTCAATGGCTAGCAACTAGGTGACCACCATATAGAGAACTTGAAATCTAGCTTCCGAGTAGAAAAAACTTCATTTCATCTTCTAGCATCATCACCTGCAAGCTTAAGGATAGAATGTGTATCTTATCTTTAGTTTTCTCTCTTGTTTTAAAAAAAAAATTAGTTGTGTTTTTGCCTTGTAGAATTTTGGGCATGACAATATGTTGTCATAAATGACAAGATCATATTCTACTAACCTAACCAAATTTCCAACAAGAGGCACAATACTCTATAATTCAAATGAATATCTTCCATGCACAAATGTAATCCATAATCCCAAACCCAAATATAGATAAATCAATTCTCAATTATTATAAGTATATATGGCATAATATAACATAAAATCTCATATGGTCATCTTCAAGCAACATCAATAACCTCAACTGTAAAATACACGAGATAACAACATACATGATGAACATATAGATAAGGCCAAAATGCTACTAATATTTTCATCAAGCATATACATCAACACTACTAGAACCAAAATCAGGTCTAATACTCCAATGCATCACATAGTGCAACCACCATTCATATCTCAAGGGTACTCATGTGATAACATCATGATACCATACCAATCCATTTAACCACTAGAAAATACCCCAGTAAAACCATTATATACATCATAAGTATTCTAAGTCACATATAAAGCATAATTAGTCTATAGATACAACAACACAAATCAAAACACCCCAAGGGTGTAGGTCGCTCATCGATCCTAGTACAAAGTCTTTGATATTAAAAAAAATGTCATATCATTATCAATTAGTGCTTGCTAAGCTCACTCGGGCATTGAAGACAGTTTTTTATGTTTACCGAGTATTCTTGTATTTGCCTAGTTCAAAAGACGGTATCTACCAAGTTCACTCTGGTGCCAAAGGAAAGCCTATAGAAGATAAATGTTAACTAAGCTCACTCAATTAATGAAGGAAATGTTGGATGGAACCAGTGTTAACTCATCTCACTTGGTTACCAAAGAAACTTTGCAAATATGCAGTGTTAATCGAGTTCACTTTGTTAACAAGGGAAAATCATTTCTGAGTTAGTGTCTACCAAGAAGGGTTAGCTAACAAAGGATTTTCTTATTTTGGCATATTAAGTTCAATTGATTTATGTATTGGTTCTAGCCGACTGAGGAGATGATAATTAATTATTCTAATATGCATTCTAGCCAACTTGACTATAGGAAATATATAAATATAAAGTCAAGTTGAAATTTAGAAAGTGTGAAATGCATGGAAGATAACTGAAGATTTGATGATTCTAAGAGGAAGTGAATTAGAAGGATAAGCAGAATATCCTTATGGAGCTGAAAAGATATATTTGATCAAAAAGGATCAAGTATACAAGCTAGAATTGAGATTTGTAATCAGCAATTTAGTTGCACCCAAATCAAGTCATGTCATTTTTACTCTCTAACCATTGTAGCAGTTCTCTAAATCTCTTAATAGAGTTGGCTTAACAACTCTTTGTAAATACTCTAACAAGGTGGAATTTCTATTGAAGTGTCTAAAGACCTCTAACAAGGCCACTCCTAATAGGGTGATTAAATCCTCTAATAGGGTCACACCCAATAGTGTGTTTTGTAACCTTTAACAGGGTTGGATCCTAACAAGGCTCACTTTAGAAGAGTGAAAATCAAAAACTACTTGCAATTGGTGGTTTTTCCCAAATTGGGTTTCCAGATTAAATCTTGGTATCAAATGTGTTCATGCAATTTATTTTATGTGTTTGTAACTATGTTAAAGTAATGGTTATCATAGATAACATATTAAGATTTTCATGTTAAGTATTTGCTAAGGATTTTCAGTGTTTATCAAGTTACAATATTTTATGTGTATTTGCCAAGCTACAATAGAGTTCAATTTTTAGAGTTTATTTTGTATTGACATCTAAGGGATATGGGATTTATTTTGTAGTAACTAATTCACCCCTCCCCTCTCAGTTACTCCACTTATATTTCCAACAATTGGTATTAGAGATCTTGGTGCTTGCATAGAAGGTTTCAAGGACCTAAGCTAAAGATCAGGATGTCTTACAGAAGAGAGATGAACCAAGATGAACTAAGACAACTTTGCAGCATGGCAAGGACTTATGAGATTAAATCTAGAAACTATCCGTGATTTAGGTTGTAAGTATCTTGATACTGAATACAAGACTCTTGCTGGAACATTATTAGTTGAAGACATTGTCGAAAAGAAAAATCATAACATTATGATGATTGATATTGCATCTTCTCTTAGTTATGCTGAATTTGATGAAGTAAAAGACTGCACTACAACACATGCAATGTGGATCAAACTGAAAGACATTTATGGAGGAGATGACAATGTAAGAAAAGCTAAAGAAAAAAGTCTCAGAGGTGAATTTGATCAAATGAAAATGAGAGAAGATAAAAACATTATAAAATATGTGAAAAGAATCAAAGAAAGTGTGAGTGCAATCAAAGCATCTGGAGGAGACATTGATGACAAAATATTTGTAAGAAGGGTACTTAGAACTCTTTTTTCTATTTATGCAATTAGATTGACTGCTATTCAAGAGATGAGATGTGATCCAAATAGCAATATAACTTTGGATGCTCTAGTTGGAAGATTGATAGCTTTTGAGTTGGATAACTATGATACCTATGTTCCTAGTTCCAAAAGTATTGAGTCTACATTTGAAGCCAAACTCTCACTCAAGAAAAAGAGTAAGAAATCAAAGGCCAATCAATCAAGAAGTGAAGAAGAAGAAGAACAAAGTTCTAACAGTGATCTTGAAGTTGTTAAAGCCCTACTTGCAAGGAAATATTTCAAAGGCAAGGGAAAGTACAAAGGTAAGATTCCTCTAATATGTTTTTCTTGTGAAGAAGTTGGTCACATTGTTGCAAGATGCCCAAATAGAGAACACAAGGATGAAAAGATAAGTAATAAGTACAAAGGTAAGAAGGAATTCAAAAGCTATAAAGACTATAAGGACAAAGGTTAAAAAAAAAATTTATGGCTAAATATTTTGATAAGAGTGAAGATGAAATGGTATATATTGTTGTAAAAGATGAATTTTTTGATGAAGAAGATAAGATGACACTTATCTCTCATGTTAGAAAAAATGATGCATGAATTATTTATAGTGGCTATTCACATCATATGGCTAGAGACAAAACAAAGTTTGGGCACATGAAATATTATGATTGCGGTAGTGTGAGATTTGGAAACAATGAACCTTGTTGCATAAAAGGAAAAGGATGTATCTATTTGACCAAAGAACTTATATGTGATAATGCTTATTAGGTTGAAGGACTAAAAAATAATCTACTAAGTGTGGCATAGTTGAATAACATTGGATTCAAGGTAGAATTTATGGATGAGAAGGCCAAACTGCTAAATGGAAAAGGAAATCTGGTTGAATCTGGCAAACAAACAAAAGGTAACCTATTCTATCTAGATCTCAGTGAAAGTTCATGTTTTATTGCTCAAGTAGAAGAAATATGGTTATGGCACAAAATATTATGTCATGTAAACTTTGATAATATGGTTAAGATAAGAAAATATAGAAGAGTAAGAGGTATTCCTAGCTTAAGGAAACTTGATATGGGTCTATGCAAAAATTGTCAAATTGGTAAGATGGGAAAGACTAGTTTCAAAAGCAAGAACTATCATTCTGAAGAAGTCTTAGAGCTTGTGCATACAGACTTATGTGGACCTATTGGAATAGAGAGTTACAGTGGAGAAATTTTTTTCATTCTTTTTGTTGATGACTATTCTAGAATGATGACTACAATGTATCTAAAAGAAAAATCAAAAGCTATTGAAAACCTCAAGTGGTATTTGGCAAGAGTAGAAAAAGAAACTAGAAAGAAGTTAAAATGTTTAAGATCAAACAGAGGTGGTAAATTCATCTCCAATGAATTCAATTAATTTTGCATTGAAAAAGGAATTAAAAGACAAGTATCAGCCCCTAGTACACCTCAGCAAAATGGTATAGTTGAAAGAAAGAACAAATACATCATAGATTGTGCAAGAACACCGATGATAGAAAAAAATGTTGCAATCAAATACTGGAAGGAAGCAATCAACACTACAGTAGATACATTGAATAGAGTATAGCTGAAGAAAGACTCAATCAAACCCCTTATGAACTATGGTATGGCTACAAACCTAATGTAAGTTATTTGAAAGTATTTGGCAACAAATGTTATATCTTGAAAGAATCTATGAAAGGTAAATTTGATGTCAAAAGTGATGAAGGCATATTCCTATAGAAGTAAAGCAGACAAGTGTTTGAATTTTTCTACTCATAAAATTATAGAAAGTGCACATGTGAGAATTGATGAGTTTGCAAAAAAGAGTGAAGAAGAAAGCAACAAAGAGCATGAGGATTACTGAAGATTTTTTTACTATGAACATGATACCCTGCCAAATCTATCTAGTAGACAAGAGGTTTCACCTCCAAAGTCCCCAAAATCTCCAATAGCTACCGATTTTCAGGCAGTGCAACCCGAGTCACAGTCTAAAGGACTTGAGTCATAGTCAGAGGCTACTGAGCTACTACAAGAGCAAACCAAGTCTAATGGACTTGAGTTACAGATAGTGGGACCCAAGTTTGATACTGAAGTTCATGATGAAATCAATGAAACTCATTCCAAATCAAAAGAACCTGTGTTAGCAAGATATGTTAGAAGGCATCATGCACTTGATCAGATCATTGGAGACAAATTATATGGAACAATAACAATAAGAAAATTGAAAGGTACATGTTTTCTTGTTGAATTTGAACTTAGAAATGTTAAAGATGCATTGGATAATGAAAGTTGGAATCAAGAAATGAATGAAGAAATTGAACAAATAGAGAAGAACAACACTTGGACTCTTATTCCTAGACCTAAAAGTAAAAATGTAATTGGCACAAAGTGGGTATTCAGAAATAAGCTAGATGATGATGGAAAAGTTTTCAGAAACAAAGCAAGGTTAGTATGTAAAGGCTATTCTCAAGAAGAATTTATTGATTATGGTGAAAAAAATTTCTTCTATTGCAAGATTGGAAGGTGTTAGAACTTTATTAGCATATGCAACACACAGAGGATTTAAAGTTTATTAAATGGATGTAAAATCTACATTCTTGAATATAATTCTTGATGAGGAAGTCTACATTCATCATCTTGAAGGTTTTGTAGATCCTAGCAAAAAGGACATGGTTTGAAAATTACGCAAAGCATTATATGGTCCTAAGAAAGCTCCCAGAGCTTGGTATGAAAGACTTCATAACCACTTGATACATATTGGTTTCAAAGAACAAATGATAATAGTAGTTTGTATATCAAAGAAGGACCAGACAAAAATATTATGTTGGCAAGTATGAAGATAGAAATCAAGGATCCAATAGTCATATACTGTGATAACACTAGTGCAATCAATATATCAAAGAACCTAGTGCTGCATACCAAAACAAAACACATTGCTATAAAATTTCATTTCTTGAGAGAATTGGTACAAGATAAAGAAGTCAAATTGAAATATGTAAATAAAAGAACAAATTATAGACATACTCACCAAGCCATTACCTAAGGATGCATTTCTATATCTAAGAGGTAAGCTAGGAGTCATTCCCCTATCTGAAGCTCACTAAATGAAGTTTAGTGATGCAACAACCAAAGCATGTTGAATATCATTGAGTTGGTGCAATATTAACAAGGGCATATTGCAAATGAATCCATACTTGAGGTACATTGATATTCACTGAACATTTTCTTTGGCATGAGATTTCAAAGAGGGAGAAGTTTGTGGTCATATCTCATAGAAATTTTGTAAAATGAAAGAGTTGTCAAAAAGGGAGATTGAACTTAGTCTGATATCAAAGGCATAGTTTTGCTATCAAAAGAAGATGTAGCAAACAAAAGTTTTTTGACAAAGGGAGAAACTGAAGGCAAAAAGAATTCATATTGATAGAGGGAGTTCTCCTGGATGAGAATCATAATGAAACTAAAGATATGTTCCTTACTTTGTTCCTTTACTCTAAAATTTCATTATGCTATGACATGTTGTGTTGCCATCAATGCCAAAGAGGGAGATTGTTGAAACAATGGATTAATTGTGTATTATTGTTGATGTTACACAAAATATCATATCATTATCAATCAGTGTTTGTCAAGCTCACTCAAGCATTGAAGATATTTTTCTATGCCTACCAAGTGTTTCAATGTTTGCCTAGTTCAGAAGATAGTATCTACCAAGTTCACTTGGGCACCAAAGGAAAATTTGTGGAAGATGAGTGTTAATTGAGCTCACTCAGTTAATAAAGGAAATATTGGATGGAACTAGTGTTAATTGAGATCACTTGGTTACCAAAGGAACTTTACAAATATGCAGTGTTGACCGAGTTCATTTGGTTAACAAGGGAAAATTGTTTCTGAGTTAGTGCCTACCAAGCTGGGTCAGCTAACAAAGGATTTTTCTGTTTTGGCATATTAAGTTCAATTGATTTGTGTGTTGGTTCTAGCCAATTGAGGAGATGAATATTAATTATTCTAAGATGTATTCTAGCTGACTTGACTATAGGAAAGATATAAATATAAGGTCGAGTTGAAATTTTGAAAGTGTGAAATGCATGGAAGATAATTGAAAATTTGATGATGCTAAGAGGAAGCGAATTAGAAGGATAAGAAGAATATCCTTGTGGAGCTGAAAAGATATATTTGATCAAGAAGGATCAAGTATACAAGCTAGAATTGAGATCTATAATCAGCAATTCAGTTGCATCCAAATTAGGTCATGTCATTGTTACTCTCTAACCATTGTAGCAGTAATCTAAATCTCTTAACAGAGTTGGCTTAACAACTATTTGTAATACCTCTACCAAGGCCACTCCTAACAAGGTGATTAAATCCTCTAATAGGGTCACACCTAATAGTGTATTTTGTAACCTTTAATAGGGTTGGCTCCTAACAGGGTTCACTTTAGAAGAGTGAAAATTAGTAACTAGTTGCAATTGGTGGTTTTTCCCAAATTGGATTTCCACATTAAATCTTGGTGTCAAATGTGTTCATGCTATTTCTTTTATGTGTTTGCAACTATGCTAAAGTAATGGTAATCACAGATAACATATAAGACTTTCATGTTAAGTATTTGTTGAGCATTTTTAGTGTTTATCGGGTTACAATATTTTATGTGTATTTGTCGAGCTACAATAGAGTTCAATTTTTAGAGTTTATTTTATGTTGACATCTAAGGGATTTAGGATTTATTTTGTAGTAACTGATTCACTTGTCCCCTCTTATTTACTCCTCTTATATTTCCAACATGATTACTTAGAAAGAAAGATTAGGATGACACACATTTAAATAAAAATGGGAGAGGCACTACATCATCCCCAGAAGGCTAAGCTTATTTCTAGAAGCCTACAACTCATAAGGAAATGAAGTGCACCAAGTGTAGGATAAAAACCAATCAACTCAAGAATAACTTATTGACTTCTCCAAAAGTCAAACTAAATCACTCTAATAGTCACCCAAATATTGAAGAACATTACCATGACAATCAACAACATTTTTAGATCTAACCAAGACCTCACTAATTCACACTAAACCTCAAAAGATGAAAATTCTCTACTATCATTGCACTCTTCTGAGGGACACTATATCTAAATAAATGTAAAAACAAATGCAAGTGTACCAAGTTGCATAATCAAAACCAAGATAACTCTCATCGAGGAGGCTCAAAATGAACTCCTTCATTACAAAGGTATACTCATTACATAACTTACCCTCAAACATAGGAGCAATATGGTCTCTAAGGTACATAGAGCTCAACTATAATTTGGAATTAGGATCACTTAACCTTGCTAGACATAGCATCACCTTTTAACAAGGTTACAATCAATTCAATTGGTGGACAACATCTTACATTAAAATTCACACCAACTGACATGATGATAATATCCATCCAAAGATACCATGTCCTTTTAGCCAAACACTAGGGGTACTACTCCTAACCTTCCATTGAAACCCAATCTTCAACCTCTGGTTTAACCACAAAGAGACAACATATCCAATATAGTATCAGTGGGAGGTGCATGGGTTATTCATCTAGCATATTTTGACATTGTATCTTTGTTTACATAGCTTATATGGGTTATGAGAAAATATTAATTTTCTATTCCCAATAGCTTAAGAACAATCATTACACCTTGTTTGAAGGTCACATTGTTGTTTCACATAATTTTATATCACAATTTCTATCAGGTTTGCATTTTTATTGTTAAATTTGTTTTGAAATGATGATTTTGTCTTGTTTTTTGGTACTTGTTGCTTTATATTATAATAAAATGATGCTCAAGTTTACTATTCTATTCTTGATTTGCATCATGATGTTATGTGTAGGAAAATCAATATCAATAATGATAAAGAAAAGAGAGGAATAAATGAACAACAAAGAAAAGGAAAGACAAAGGGAGTATCTGAGGAAATTACATGGATGTATGCCACATAATGCACCTGATGAAAGTGATGAAGATTAGGAAATTCAAATTGATATGATGAGTGTACTAAATCAAAATGAAAACCATACACCAAATCAAATGCACTATGATGAACATACATCAATTTAGATTGATGTGATCAATGCACATAATGAAATTGTAGAAGACACACCATTTTAATATGATGTGATTAATGCATGTAATGAAAATGAAGAGCACACACTAGTTAAAACACCTCCTAGAATAATTTGTAGATAACCAATTTTTCTAGTTGATTTTAATGAAATATTGTGAAGCCAATGCATGATAAAATTCTCCAATTTTTTTTTGGAAGAGTGGTTAGACGAATTTGAAATTAATATTTTTAAAACTAAAATCAAAATGGAAGATGCCAATTAGTTGTTGAAATAATTCAAAATATAAAATTTAGAGTGATAATGAAAATTCCAAGGTTAAGAATATTAGAAAATAACAATGAAAGAAGTATTGTGGGAAATTTATTTCATGCATACCAAGCCATTGGTAAAAAATATACACTAAAGATGCTCATATTACTCATCATGTCCTCTTAAGAAAGGAAATTAAGAAATCTCACTTGGTAAGAAAAACAAGCAAGTCCTTAAGAATAAGGAGAACAACATTACTCAATGTCGTAGAGTAGTGAGAGACAATTGAGGATCCTAACAATAACTCTCTTTGGGCATTCTCAATTAGACTTTCATGCAACAACAATGTCATTGTTGATGCACTAAGAATTTTAATTGACATATCTTTGAATGAAAATACAAGCGTTTCACCCAACCAAAGAGACATTATAAGAAGACAAATTGAAATTAAAAATCACAAGTCATATCGAAACACTTTTCAAATATGACTTAAACAATTTTATAAAAAGTTTCTTCAAGGCTTTCTTTAAATTAAGATTAGTTTGAGAGGTTTTTGAGATGAAAAACCCATTTTATGTTAAAATTAGTTGTGCATGTATTACATGGTGTTGTAGGATCCATGTTGATTTTTTTATGCATTATAATATTTATCATTAGATATGTTGTACTTTGCAAACCAATGATGTTTCATAGGAATGTGTTGTACAAGCACTTACCAAGTTACCAAGAGAATTTATTTCAAGTGTACTTTCCAAACAAGATGATGACTACATTAATTTTAAGACAGTGTGTTTGAGAGGTTTTTGTCCTACAAGTGGTGGTATGCAATAATTGCATTAAATGCCTACATCTAGAATTAGTAAGGAACTAATTTCTATAGGAAAATACAAGTCAATCACTTATGGTATGAAAAGATGGAAAAGGATTAAGGAGGTGCAAATTAGAGAAATATAGTCAATTTCATGAAGATGTTTAAACAGAAACTATTTTATGAGTACATAGGTCACACACATAGATCTCGGTGGTTAGATGAGATTTTCAATTTGTGTAAGGACATGTTCCCCCTTGACACTATTGTCTATGTCATTGATTTTGTTGAGAATTACACACCAAAACTGTAAAATGAAGTATAGTTTTTGTATTACCACTTTACACAAGTTACAATTTTTGCACACAGGGCATCTACTCCTACACCATGTACATGAATGAGATGTTGCACCATCCTCATTCATGTTAGTGTCTACACCAGAACATACACCTTGGGAGATGGCACACATATGTTAACTGGGTCAGCTTGTGCCAAATGATGCATGAGGTGTTGTTAAGCAAGGAGGTGTTGCAAGTGGTGGTTCATCCTCTACTCTACTTATATGTGTGCCATGTCCTTGAATGATGACATCAGTCAACAATACAACTTCTTGAAGAGTTTTTAATTCCATAGACTCCTTTGAGGATATTGGGACACTGACATGAACCATTAGTTTAGGATTTGTCCACCTCCTATGTTGTGGTTATACCTCTTTGTGGGCCCTAGCTCTATCCTAAACATAACCTCTACCTCTACCCTATAACTGTGAGATGTCAAAATAATTCAACTTCTCACCAAGGAAAAAATCACAACACAACATTCTCAAAAAATATAGAGGCACCTCCCAATTATTACAAGGTGGTTGGTGAAAGACCATATACCATTTATCCCCAAAAGCTACCTCATCCTATCTTGAACACACCAATGTATAGGCAATCATGTCATATCAGTAAATAGGTTGTCATTAGTGCTTGAATCGATGAAAAGAGTACATATGTCATCTTTAAGTATGCCTTTTCTTTTCACTCTATCATATCATAACCTATCCACATAAAATGAACAACATCTATCCCTCTATGAACCTCATTTTAGATACCTTATTTGCACTATGGGCCAAGGTTGTTACAAGGGATGAGTGGTGCTCCTAAGTAGAGGACCTCAACCTATTCACTAATATAAAAATTTGGGTTGTATTTTTTGCCAAGTGTTTGATGATATCATCCTATGTGGCTTGTACATGATCTACTAGAGAAGATGGAGAGTTTAAGGGTGGTAGTGGTTGTTCATGAGTGGTATTTTGAAGGTTTTGTGTTTATGGATCACCATCTTAAGGGTTTTCTTGTTTCTCATGTGCAATAGTTTTGGGGGCTTCTTGTGTTAGTTGTGTAGGAATAGGTCTTTGTCATCTCTTTCAAATTTAAGGATTAATTATAGAATTTGATATGAAATCAATTTTCAAAAAACAATTAAAATTCCATACTAGAAAAAAAAAATCAAAATAATGAAATCTTACCTCTTTGACACAGTGAAATTGTTAAAAATGGGTATAACACCAAACAATGCAATATAACGTGAAACATGCTTAGGTTCTGATATGTTTTGGTCTCTTTTAGCTACCCATTCACTATTTTAAGTATTAAAACTTGCCACAAAACCTCAAGTTAGAAATATTTTAATATTTCTCATAACTTGTAGGGGTTATGAGAAACTTTTTGTTTCTCGAAACTTGCACAGGTTATGAGAAACTTTTTGTTTCTCGAAACTTGCACAGGTTATGAGAAACTATTTCTATTTTAAAATGTATTTACTTAGGTTTGATTTTACTAAGATGATAAAGATTTTGAATTCTAATGAACCCAAATGGGTTCTAAAAAAAATATTTATTTACATGTGGCCACTTAATTGAGCAAAAACTTGGTGCACTTACCCAACTTTGACATGCTTTCAAATTGAAAATTCTCTTTTCCATATGAAAAGACAAAACTGTGATAATTTTTCACATACTTTAATTAATTGAAATGTTTTTATTTTTAGTAAAGCTTGCATATGCAACAATGTAATGTTACAAATATAGGTTGAAGTTAATTTAAGGTGTCCCTTGAGGTAACTCATCTTCAAGAATCTTTATTAAGGGTTCCTCTAAAGGATCCCATTTATGATAGCCATTCCACTTCTCATTGTCAATATCAAGGCTGAAGCTCTTATAGATGACATATACACACTTCTCACTCTCAACCTCTTTTTTGTCGTTCCCCCAATGCTATTTTTTCCATGTAGATTTGCATTTCCACCATACCTTTGAGGCTCTAACTACCAAACCTACTTGGGCTCCCCCAACTCTTGCTAGTTGGCCACCTTAGACAAATGATCCAAGTTGGCCTTTATCCTCCAAGGGTTTTCCTAGGTTGGTTTTTACAATCTCTTTGCAATGTGAGGACAAGGAGGTTGAGGAAGATATTGCAGATGGTTGGACCTTGCTAGACCCTAAACTCACTCATGAGCTAGGATGGAGGAAGAAGGGCGAACCAAACCCTCTACCTACTCCAAGTACTACTTTGAATGCTTGCGTGTGTTTCTTTTCTAGGCTAGGCCTATATAACTATTTTTGGTTTAAGGTTTAGGTCTTGTTTAAAAGAATTTTCAACTTTGCCCACATGATCTTAAAGGACTGACTTTTCCTCCCAACACACACACACACACACACACACACACACACAAATATACATATACATATATGAATATGTATTTATAAATGTGTATATATGTGTGTATATATACATACATACATACGTGTGTGTGTATATACATACATACATAAATAAATATACATAAATACATATATATGTTATATATACATACATATCTATATATGTGTATGTATATATATCTAGACATACACATAAACCTCCACATTATATTTTTTTGGTTAAGATGTAATTTTTTATTTAAAATTAATCTAAAATGAACTGTCTTTTCATCAAAAAAGAATTGTAGACACCTAAAATTGTCCAAAACCCATTTCCTGACTAGTTAAATAAATATTTATTATTTATTTAATTCCCCTACCTTTAATTAAATAAATTTACATTTATTTAATTATGTTCACCTTTCCTTGATTCAAATAAACTAAGGTTTATCTAAATCCTAGCCTTTCCTTGATTTAAATAAACTAAGGTTTATTTAAATCCTAATCCATTCACTTTAATTATGTACTCTGTTTACTTAATTAATCCCTTGCTTAAACTGACTTGGAATTAAATATTAAATTTAATCCTATTTGAGCACATGGCTCCTACCTTTAACCCTCACCTAACCTCACTATCCTACCTAACCCACCTTTCTAAACCTACCCACTTCCTTAATCATGCTTACTTTTCCTAATCACCTAGCTAATCTCCTTTTAATCCTAAGTGTGTGCTCACACATATGTGAAAGATGTTCACACTTTCCTCACTCCTCATGTCTTTCATGCCTCTTGCACACTTGTCCTCTTGCATGAGAGTCAAGGTGTCTCACACACATGTGAGAAGTCGTGCCTTCTCACACCTCTTGCACACTTGTCCTCTTGCATGAGAGTCAAGGTGTCTCACACATGTGTGAGAAGCCATGCTTCTCACACCTCTTGTACACTTGTCCCCTTGCATGAGAGTCAAGTTGTCTCACACATGTGTGAGAAGCCATGCTTCTCACACCTCATTGATCATGTCACCATCAAAGGTTGCTCACACATGTGTGAGCATTTCCCCCCCCTTTGAATGGTCAAAAACCCTAATCCATGTGGAGTCTACTTGGCCTCCACCTCATTGACACCTCATTGATCCTGAGAGATCCTAGCCCTTCAATCTTGCATTGAATCTCAGCCATTTGTTGCATCTCTTTTCCTATAAAATGAGAGCTCTCTCCTCATTTCCACAAGCACCATCTACCTCCTTGATATGCTGCAGGATTTGTGAGCAACCACATCCCATAATGTGAAATCATCTACACTTGATGATTTTGTGAGGTTTGCATTGGTGTTATTTTCAATAGATTAAGTTATTTTGATTTCATGTTATTCTTAGTTACATGTTCTCTTGCATATTTTGATTTTTGCATGATCATGTAGGAATATGCATTAGTTGTTTAGTGTTTATTCCGTTTATTACATTTTTATGCAATACAAGAACATTAAATAATACTCTACTATAACGAATAAAAAATAACAATGAAGATATTTAAATCAATGTATAAATAACTTTATCAATGCACCAAATTAAACATTACATTTCACAAACCATAATCTAGCTAAAAATTAAAAATAACAATCTACAAATATTTTAATCAATGCACAACACACCAAATTAGAAATTGCAATATATGCAACCTTATAAATTGTTTAAATTGCACATGTTCAATTTACATCCTTGTTGGTAGATAGACAATTGCCTTCTTGTTCTTCATTACATTTTACAACACAAAATCTACCTTAAAAAAATACATCTTTTACACCATTATTAGTAGGCACGAAACTCATGTTTTTGTTAGACCCCCTTACAATTAATTGATATGACAAACTTAATTTTCTAAATTCTAAAGTTTTGATGGTAATATTTTTAAAATAAATGTTTAAGATATAATTTATGTTTTCTTATTGGTTGAAGCATTTTTGTTGGGAATAAAATAAATAAAAAGACACTATTAATATTAGTTCAACATTTAAATTGATATGATATTTATTAATTAAGCCGATAGGTTTATTGTGGGAGCTTAACTCTCGGATTTTATTTTATGCCAAAAGTTTTGTAAGACTTTCCAATTTAATGATTTTTCGATGAAGCACAAAAACTCTTTCCTTTTCTATGATGTAAAAAAGAAATCATTAATTAGAAACTTCCTATATTTTAAATTTCTAAGTTTGCCACTATTTCTTTAAAATATTTAGATGGTTAATGTTAAAAGAAGTGCATCGGTGAGTAAAACTTGAAAATTTGTTTCAATATTCATTGATTCTTATGCAATTTCTTGGGTTACAACAATGCCATCTACATACAATTTCTCTATTAAATAGAACTATTACAATGCAAAAAAGGCTTTCTGAGGCAAAAGAAGCAAGGTACAATTTCTTAAACTGCAAGTTTTGGGGAGGCAGATTAATGTTTCTTCAAATGAATTCATTGTAAATGCAACAAATAAAGAGACCCATTTTTCAGTTTCTTCATTTCTAATTTTTTAATATGGCATCAATATTTAGATTTAGATTTTTTTTTTTTTTGTACAACATTATAACATATGAGCAAGTACAAATGTTTTAGACTATGCTCAAATAGTGTAGGATCCTTTATGAACAACAATTTAGTTTTGTTAATGGCGAGTAGTGGATAAGGGAAAGATGGCTGATGAGAAGAATGAATAAAATTTTATGATTTTTTTTTCAAATGGATTGTTAGTTTTTTCTTATTTGGAGACCTCATATATTGTATTCATTCGATTTGAGTTGATAGTTATATCAATCATTTTTTTAGAGATTTTGTTGTATATAGATTGAAATAAAAACATTGATTTCAATGTTCAAAAGTACTCATGGTACTTTAATAGCATGTATTTTTGGCATGTTTGCATTTATGTCATACTAATGAAATAAGTTTTGAAAAATAAAATATTTTGTTGAAAGTATTTTATTTAAAAATGTTTAAACACAATTCAATCATTTCTTAAATTTGATATTAAATTAAATTAAATTTTTATACATGTATAAATTTGATTATAATCTAATATTTATAAATCATTTAATTTAAATTCAAAAAGGAAACAAGAAAGCGTAACTTTAAATCTACTTTGAATGAACAAATATATCAATTTTTTTAAGTCGGTTTACTTTGAAGTCAACAAATTTGTTATTTATGTTAAATTTGTGACGATAATTAATACATTTTTAAAAAAAAATCTCAATTGTATTCAAATTAGAATGAAATTAAAAATATATGTAATAAAAAATAAATCTAATATGAAATTATTCTTTTAAATATACAAAATTAAAGTTGTATTCTTTGATTTTTTCATAATGCATTTAAAACTTATTTTTAAAATTTTAAAAAAGGTAAACTTTATTATAATGAAACTTTTCTTTTATATCTTTTATGAAAAAACTATCCATTCATAATCTACTTCTTTTACTAAAACTATTTTCAAGTGATTAATTGTAAGGTATGCTTCTAATTTTTGGAATATTTGCATCCAAATTATACTAATGAAGTTTAATAAGTTAATTTTTTTAATAAAAAATTGTCCAAAGCATTTTATTATAATAATGTTTAAATATAGTTCAATAATATTTTTAATTTAATTTTAGATCAAATCAAAATTTATACATTTATAAATTTGATTATATTCTAATATTTATAAATCATTTAATTTAAATTCAAAAAGGAAACAAGAAAGCGTAACTTTAAATCTACTTTGAACCAACAAACATATCAATTTTTTTAAGCCGGTTTAATTTGAAGCCAACAAATTTGTTATTTATGTTAAATTTATGAAGATAATTGATACACTTTAAAAAAAAATCTCAATTGTATTCAAATTAGAATGAAATTAAAAATATATGAAATTATTCTTTTAAATATACAAAATTAAAGTTGTATTCTTTGATTTTTTCATAATGCATTTAAAACTTATTTTTAAGAATTTCAAAAAGGTAAACTTTATTCTAATGAAACTTTTCTTTGATATCTTTTTATGAAAAAACTATCCATTCATAATCTACTTCTTTTACTAAAACTATTTTCAAGTGATTATTTGTAAGGCATGCTTCTAATTTTTGGAATATTTGCATCCAAATTATACTAATGAAGTTTAATAAGTTAATTTTTTTAAATAAAAAATTGTCCAAAGTATTTTATTATAACAATGTTTAAACATAATTCAATAATATTTTTAATTTAATTTTAGATCAAATCAAAATGTATACATTTATAAATTTGATTATATTCTAATATTTATAAATCATTTAATTCAAATTTATAAAGGGAAAAAAACAAGAATAACTTTAAATCTATTTAAATTAGTGAATGAACAAATATATCAAAATGTTTAAGATGATTGAATTTGAAGTCATCAAATTTGTCATTGTTGTTAAATTTGCGAAGGATGAATGATACATTTATTTTATTTTTTATTTTTTCAATTGTATTAAAATTTGTATGAAATTGAAAACATATGTAATAAAAAAAAATTAAAAAAATCTAATGTAATAAAAAAATTAATCTAATATGAAATTAATCTTTTAAATAGACAAAATTAAGTATATATTTTTCAAATTTTTTATAATGCATTTAAAACTTAATTTAAAAAAAAAAAAAAAACAACAACAACTTTATTCTTCTCCACTAATGAAACTTTTGTTTTAGACATGTTTCTAATTTTTGTTTTATATCTTATATGAGAAAACTATCCACTCACAATCTACTTCTTTTCCTAAAACATTTTTGTATATTTCTCGAACAAAAAAATAACCTCTAAATTAAGGGACTATTGGAAGAACATTGAAATGCAACTAAGTTCCTGCCAAAAGATATTAAATATACAAAAACATATAAAAAAATATTAGATGATAAGTATTAAGAGATTATAAGTTTTTTGTACAAAGTTTCTTGGTGCATAAAGAAAAGATGTAGGAGAATTTAAAACATAGAGTTTGCACATTACTTATATGTTTTTTATTTTTAAAATGTATTATTAGCAGTATCTATATATGAAAGTGTTTATGTTAAATATAGTTTTTTTAAAAATGAACTAATTTACAATTGAGTAATTTGCAAATTGTAAAAAATTATTTGTTAATTTATAAAATATAAAACTATTAAGATTCATGAAAATATATATAGTTTTATAATGTTTTTAATCAAAGTTAATAACATATTTTTTAAATGTAATTTTAAAAATAATTTATGATACTATAATATTTTATTTTAAAAATATATATTTTAAAATTTAAAACTTTGTAATATATTCGATTGGAATAAATTATAATGTTTAAGAATTAGAAATTTATCTAATGTAATATATGAGAATTATAATTATTGTTTGTAACTATTAAAAATTAAAAAGACTATTCGCATTGACTTATTAAGTCTTTCTATTTCTAATATTTTTCCTATTATAAGGTTAGCTTTTGCAAAAAGGGCTTATATCATCAATTTTTTTATAGCAATTTAGATTTAGAATATTAATTTTTGATAACTATTTTTTTAAAAGAATTTACAACTTACTTTACCAAACATAAAAATGTCATATTATAAAAAAAAAATTGATGAAGTTTGTTTGGACAAAATTGTATCGTTTAATCACTTGTTAAAAATTGTTCAATGCCTTTGGTTGGAACTAATAATGAGAACACATTCATATTTTGTATAGTTACCATATGCTACATTAAATTCTATTTAATATTGTTTCATGTTTCTTCTCATATTTCATCTCATTTTTAATACTCTCTACTCACACACACACATTCATTGGAGTGTAAGAGTATCTTTGTTTACTTTTAATCTTTCCTATCATTATCTATTTTTACTAATATGTCAACTCACCACCTTATCTACCTCTTCCTCTCCAAAGTAGCAAAAAACCTCTTCTTTTGCGTGTATTCAATTAGATTACTCCTATTGGCTAATTGTTGCACATGCATAAATGCGCAACTGCTAGTTATGTTAGTTCGACATTTGAATTGATATTGCCTATAAAGGCACTTACCTCATCTCAAAGTGACCAATAGCAAATTAAGAAGGGACCAATAAGGAACTAGCCATTATAATTACACACCAAAACAAGACGAAAAATTGCCCGTGCCATTTAAAACTTTGTCTTCAGATTTTTTGACTCTCATCAAATCCGTCCCCATATCTATAAAATGTGTGTTTTATTCTATTAGAGTAATAACATATTGCCTTATTAATTAAATCATTTATTATCTCTAGTTTACTTAAGCTAAACTTTAGGCATATAATAATTAATTCTTTTATTAATTATTATTATGCAACTTATGATATTTTCATGTTAGGGTTTTGATCTCCATTTATATAAGGATTGATCTCGTTGTAATTTATTCATTCACTTTTGATAGTAGCAATATTTCTTTTGTCTCATCAAGAATGTCTCATTTTTGGATTTGGGAATTCCATCCTCCCTAACTTTTTCTTCTCTCTTTTTGTGTTAGGTGTTTGCATGCAGGTGATTCTTGGGAGATGTGGGGTTGATCTTTAATCAACTTCAACATATTTTGTCTATATATTTAATTTCTCATTGTTCTTCATTGTATTTATAAAAAAAATTAAATGTATTTAAAATTTTGATTAGACAATTTTTTTAATGGATTAGATAATCTTTAATGTTTGTAATGATTTTATTATAATTCTTTTTTTTAAGCAATTCTATCTATTTTTAATTTTGATTACTATTTGAATGGTAAAATGGTATTATTCATAATAATTATATAGTAAAATTTAGAAATGATTTAATATTTTTCTATTATTTACTCAATAAATATTATTTTATGTTTATCTATTAATTTTTTAAAACAATTGTTTATAGATTGTCAAACTATACATTAAGACTTTAAATTGAACATCTAAAATCTTATAATATTTCGAATGGAACATATAGAATCTTGCATTTAAATATAAATGTAAGTCACTCATTGCCATGTTTAGATTATTGAAACTCCTTGCTTATAACAATATTAAAAAAACTAGGTACAACATATATCAACAAGTATACAACATTTGGCTAAGTATACAACCATGCTAAAATGTGTATTTTTCTTTAAACTAGCTTAGATATCTTTATACATCTATCTAAAACACGTCGAGAGATATCAATCTCAGGGCACCTATTTCTATAAATAGTTATTGGGAATCCTAGGTGCCTCGAGCTTCATATCTCTCGACATGTTTTAGATAGATGTATAAAGATATCTAAGCTAGTAGCATCCACAACACAACATGAAAAATTGAGATCTATTAAAGTTTTAATTTGAAATATGCTTTTTAAAGCATGATGCTTGTCATATCCATTATTTTTTATAGATATTGAAATATACTATGTACATTGCATACAATTAATCTCTTTTCAGAGATTTGAGTTGTTCCTCCTCTCCTTTTCTTTTGACAAGTTGCTCATAACAATCATAAGAAAATGGTGGTGAAATTCGAAGTCCATCCAAAGACTTAACTCATGATATAGAAACAAATGTTAGTATTGTCCTTTTTCTTGGTCCAATGTCAATTGTTGCCTTGGAAAGTATTAATCTCTGTGATTTATGGATAGTTAATGCCCAAGCCAAACGTAAGGGCAATTGACATATGCACCCTCTTTGTATTGGAGAAATGGGAATTAATTTTGGAGCTTCGTCTTCAAATGGCATTCTAGAGTAATCATCAAATTCAACCATAACATATGTTGGTGGATCTGGCGAGGCAATTCTAGGTTTGTATATGATATTTCAAATGTATCTGAAAGCTCCATTGGCAGGTCCTACTTCAATCCATAAATTAGATGTTAACATGACCTTGCATCCTTAGCAAGTAATAATTCAACATCTAGCTCATCATTTTGACCTCCCCCTGGATAAGTACTACCTTCTTTTAATGCAATGTTGTGAGCAACTGGTTTTTTTAGTGAATGCAATTTCTTTCTATTATGGTTATGAACATTATCATTTGTTACAAATATATGAATATTATTATCAAATTCCTCCTTAGCATTTTGGCGCAATGAAACATCTATCCTTGTCATTAACAATTTCTAATCATCTATAGTTGGAGTTGCATCTCTTATATTAGTGAGTAATTGGTGAAACCTTTGTTGGTCTTCACTTTCACCTTCTTGTCTGAACACTTTATCCAAAGAAACAATAGTCTTGAACTCTTCCCATAATAACTTTGCATGAACATTATTATCATAAGGTGGTTTGTCACTAACAAGAGGTAGTTGTCCCAAATCTCCTACTAAAATAATCAATCTTCCTCCAAAATTCATGTTTGAATTTTTTGGAAAAGCTTGAAATAATCTTGAATCTATATTTTGTAACAAATTTTGTCTAATAAAACTCATTTCATTAATTAATATGTACCTAATATGTTGAATTTTTTCTTGTAATATTGTAAGCCTTGTGCCTTGTAAGTTTGAAAAAATTGTAAGAGGAATTCTTAGAGTTGAATGAATTGTTGATGCACCAATGTTAAAAGCTACAATTCCAGTTGGTGCTAATAATAATAGGGGAGAACATTGTGGTGTTGATGCATCATAAAGAGCTTGACGAATGACTTGAATTAGATATGATTTCCTTGTTCTAGCTATTCCTTGAATTATCATACATAATGGCATGACATGTTCTTCTCCTCGATATTCTACACTCCATGGATTTTGTCCGTCAATATCTCTTCTTCCTAGCATATCAATTTCTATTAGATCCATCATTTATCCATGATATAGTCTTGATATTATCTCCCACTCATGCTCAATTATATTTTGATTATTTCATAATTCATTTTCATCTTCAGAATCATCATGAGTTTCAACATTATTTTTAGATTCATTTTCAATAGTCCTCCTATCGACATGCCATGGATTATAATTAAGGGACTCCCAGTTGGATATAATTGCAGTATCATCTACTCCAATATCTCTTTGTATATTACAAAATGGTTTGTACAATAATAACTCTGACCAACAAAAATCAACCCATTTTTTTGAGTTTTGTGAAGGCATATTTGTAAATCTTGGAAACACTCTCACAATAGTTGTCATTGTCCTTGCTTGCCATTTATTATCTCATTTTCTTCTGGAGTTATAAGTCCAAGATCTAATTGCATCTATTAGTGTGACACTTTCCATTGCATATGGTATATCCATATATCCTTCAATGAAAAGTTTTAGGTGAGTTTCATCATCATTGCTTCATTCTTTATCACTGGGTTGAACACCTCTCTTGAAACATTTAATGTAACAAGTACTATGCTACTTTCTACTAATGTCAACTCTAATAACATATGACATGGTTTCTTGTGCACCAATGTCTCTTTCAATTAGGGTTTTAGTTAGTAGTATCTTATATGCCTTTGATGCTGCTTCATTTGGATTTTAAATATTTGCAAGTCTTACCAACATTTAATGATATGTCTCAGAATTCTTTTATGCTTTTGTTGCATACTTCACAATATAATTCATTACAACATGTCTTGAAAGAACGAGTTGCCAATCTACATTTGCTCTCCATAACTAAAGTATGGTATGATTATGTGTGTTTACTTGATCATCATTTCTTGTTGGTTCATATATTTTTATCTCCTATTGTTGAATCTTCAAATAATCTTGATCCATCCAAATGTAATGGCCATGGTGCATTATACCTAAAAAATAAAGAAAACTATTAGCTTATACACTAATTTTTCATTTCTTAGTAAAAAGACATATGAATCTATACAATTATCTTACCTACAAACCATTTAACCTTTTTTTTATGAAGACAAGCACCCTCTTTGCATATTGTATGGCATTCAACACAATTGAGCAACTCTTCATAATCATGTTTGAAGTCTACTTGGTTTAGTTGTTGTGTATTTCAAAGGCATGGATTTTGTGTAAAAATTTGTAGGACCTATTATTGAAGATATAACATATTTTATTAAGTAAAATAAAAGAATAAGCATAATATATATTGAATACCTATAGAAAGAATTGGTATCATACTTATATGTTTCATTGATGTGGATCTCCCCTTGGATTCCATGCATGTATAATAGAACCAAAATATTTTTAAACTATCTTGATTTCATCATGATTTCTCCAATTAAGGTTGTCTATGTTAGGTGCTCCCTCTAACCATATGAATCCATGCACATGTGGTGATCCTCTGTGTTGCCATTCATATCTTGACCAAAAATCTTTTACTTTCATTCCCTTTAGTAATATTTCCTCTCGAAATGTTGTATCTCTTAGATGCATATAATATGCAACAATATGTGGGTAGTCAATAATATTTTGTCATCGCCATTTTTGTGCTTCTTGTGGATTAGATGGTTATGTTTCTGGAATTAATGAATGTAAGTCGACCCAATACATATCCACTGCACTCACAGTAAAGAAAATTGTTGGTGTTCCACTTTGATGTAAGAGATCACTTAATTCGGCTCGACATTTTTCCTAATAAGACTTTGTACCCCTTAGAGTTGTACTAAAATGCATCAAGAGATTTGCTAGATGTGAGTGAGGGACATTTTCTATATGTTCCTATAACTCATTGATTGTGATTGGTATATCTTGCAAGCTCTTTTTGACAAATTATGTTGATGAATTTTGTGCAAGATGTCACATGATCATAGTCATCATATAATACCTAAATCATGGGTGTCATCCAAAGTGACGATCTCTATATCAAAGTAAATGCTTAACAAACTCATGATTGTCATGCCCAGACTACGAGGGCAAAACACACACACACACAATTTTTTTTGAATAATAATTAATAATTAAACATGCTTTAAGTTTGAAATGATTGATTACAGTTTAAGAAAAGTTTCTCTACAACATCCTTGGTTTAAAAACTTTTGTGGAGGAATACATCATCAAGATTCTGAAGTACATTGTTATTAGGTTGATATAAATGTTTACTAATTCGTTATTACATTGCTTAAACAATCATGCGAAATTTATTTTAATAACAATCTAAAGAAGATTGGGTTTAGATTATTCGAATAACTTAAGCTATTAGGACACTAATTAAACAAATTTTCAAAGATACTATTAATACCAACATTTCTAAATCTCCATCTTAGCTTAATTTTCCACAAAAATTTAATCGAATATAAATTAAATCTAAACTAAATTTAATAATAATTTCATATAAAACTAATTTATCTTAAACTAACTAACTAAGTCTATAGTTGATCTAATCATTCATAAATGAACGTCTAATCTTTTAAATAGAACTTAACTTTACAAATTAAATAAAATTTAACAACTATCAATTAAAACATGAAATTAAACTAGCAATACTAAAGCAATATATATAAAATTTAAACCACATAACTTTAATAAATTACAATTTAAACTAATTAAAAAACTAAATACTAACACCCTTACTAAAACATAGCTTAATAATAATAAAACTAATAAACATAAGAAAACAACTAAACTTACTAACAACTAACCTACCTACTAACTCTAATCTATACTAATCCAAGCTAACCTACCCCTAACCACTAATCATTCCACTTGGCTACAAGTCAGGTCGATTTGACCTCTCCCTACACCTCTTCCTAGGCCCCACGCAAACCCAAGCCTTCACATCAAAGAAAAGGTACGCAGGAGCATGGAGGAGATGAAGTCTTTTCTTTGTTTTTGAACATACCTCAACTAGCAACTTTAATACAAACCCAAAAGCTTAAGCCAACGTCCAAAATTTATGTCATGTCATGACATAGCCCTCTCCACACATCTTCCCACGTAGCCCAAAGTAGAGGAAATGCAACCCAAGAGGTGGGCACGTGAACAAAGATAAGCAAGGGAGTTTAAAAAAAAGAAAATGACCACCACAATTTCCTCTTCTAACATAAATGTCACCTTCCCAAACTGGCCGCTGGAAATGGAGGAGGAGGGGGATGGGACAAGGTGGCAGGATGACGTCACCCTCCCATCCAACCACTTTGACTTAAGACAAGACAAAAAAAAACCTTTTTAAAACAAGTTTAAACTGACGTCCAAGAAGGTGATCATGCAATAAAGACAATAAAGTTTTATAGGTGACAAAGTTAGGATATTTAGGATATCCACTAAACTATAATATTTTTGGTCATAATGAATAGAATTTGGTTATAGGTTTTATTTTATTTTATTGTGATGTGAATATTTTAATTGTCTGTAATAGTATCAACCAATTTTGTGTTTTCCATACAATTTCCAGAATGAAAATGTGCTTCTACAGGCCTTTTTCATATGCATTTTTGAAACTTACTTGATGGATAAGGTCTTACTATGTAGTCTTATAGGATTGGTGTTTTAATTCTTAAATGATATTAATCTACCACCTTTTTGTGCATTATGCTCAACAAAATCAACTATTGCAAGATCATCAAAATCTACGTAAATTTCTTATGAATTCTTGCTTAATAATTTTCCTAAACCTCAGATGCTATATATTTCAATGATACCTACATTACAAGGAACAATCATCTACAACCAACTACAATTACATCTTATACAATCAACACCATCTATTTGGTTTCCTACTCCAATAGTCTAAGTTACTCATGATAAGATATTACAATGATAGTGTCAGTTACTCATTGGACTAAGTATAGTTTAGGATGATAATTCATATAACAACCAACATAAAACTTAATGCAGCCGATAAGCAATCCATGGCAAGGTTAAAGATAACTAACTAATTTATGCTTTAAAAATTTAAGGAGATACATAATCTCTTAGTCCAATTGATTCGTTCATAAGGAAATTTAACAAAGAAAAGATAATTTGAGTTCTCAAGGTAGGAATCCTAATTAAGCTAATACTTATACATCAACTTGGAAATTTCATTCTATCAATTTGTTCTTCCTTAACAATTTAAAAACTTGAAATATCACAATTCATGACATTATCCGTTATTCTATTTTTCTTTTATGTGCAACCATATTAAATCTAATACACAATCAAATCACATGATAACCAAATATGCTCAACACCAATTTTATTGGCAAACCTGATTCAAGGGCTCAGCTGGGAAAGAATCAGGAAGAAAACTCGGCTTCGTTGCCATTTACAATAAGGTTTAAAATACAATTTACAATAGGATCTCAATCCCAAATTTCAACAATTAAATCAAATTTTTCCTCATGATCAAAATCAAGGAATTTGTAATGTTTTCTGAATCTCATTTCAAGAACCATGGAGGAAACCAATATCTGATCGGGTGACAACCAAGCAGAACCAAAAGAAAATCAAACATGCATAATCATACATGGTTTACACAATAGGATTCACAATGAATCAATACTAGGGAGATGTGGATTCTTCCAACAAGAGAAGTCAAGCACAACACCAATTTAGATGCCCAATCGGGGCTAATAACCAAGAACTCCCATTCTTTCATTTAAACATGCCATACTCATACCAGGTTTGTGCTGACGGGTAGGGGCCCATAACACCCTACCCTTTATCCCTTTTCTCATCCTGAGAAGAACCTCTACACTGGTTGGAGTCCAACTAAACAGACCTCTCCCAAAATTGGTCACTTCTGCCCTCTCCAAGGGTGAGTAATACCAAAACACCCATGCAAGGAAAAACTCAAAATTGCAAACATAAACAAAAAAGGAAAACAACCAAAATGACATGGTTTTCAAATCTTCCCAACATATCCACAACCATACAATAGTGAAACAACAACAAGGTAAAATGAACATGAAACAAAACATAAAAACTAAATAAGGGAGATGAGAATTTCCTACCTTCACAAAGAGGTAATGGCAATGAACAAGTTTGAGTAGAGTATCCCTTTCCTTCCTTCAACCTTCAAGAATTCCTCTCTAAATGTAGAGATTGGGTAACAACCAACTAGTCCAAGGAAGGCCTCTAAATAAGCCTCCAACTCAACCACCCAAAATGAGCAATAACTATCTCCACCTACTAACAAATCTAGAAACTCCTAACTCAACATACACCATGGTTAAACCCTAAGTGGAGATGAGGTGAGGTAACTCAAGATAACCATGATCAATTTTCGCACAAAGGCAAAAAGGGACTTTTTGAGTGACCTCAAAAGTCAAAAAAAGGGGCTTAGGGGTTGGAAAAGACCCCTAACCCATACCCATACCCTTTGGTTAGAATAATAACATGTTTTAAAGCCTTAGGAAAGAGGTTTAGAGTCAAATAAAATCTAGGAATAAAATAGGTCCAACTCACTACTCTAACTTGCAAATTAAGCAGTAATCCGGATTAAGGGATGACTAACCTTGATTAAGAACCTAATAGTAAACTGACACTAACTTAAACCAACTTGGTCCAAAGGTTAAACAATTAACCCTAAACAGCACACCGAAGCACATAAACATTTTACGAGTGTCAAGCGACACTGAAAGAACATAATTACAAACATTAACATTCACTGAACAAAGGAGATGCATACATACATCTCACAATACAAATACGTGAATTACGAACAACAAGGTTTTCAAATTTAGCACATAGAGATCAGTTATGTTCCTCCGTAGGGTTTCTCAGCTAAAATATCTGCACACTCATTGCACACATCAGTAGTCCTGTAAAATCACATGTACATAAATGTATATGTATCAGAAATTTACATAAATTAAAACATACATCAATAAAGGTTTCTTCATCCTACATAATTCTTAACCATTTAAAATATCTTAAATCAAAATCTCAATCCTACATTTACTGATTTCATCAACATACATATACATGAACATTAAATGACAATCATCAAATATATCTGAAGTAACATCACACAACATGAAATAATAAAGTATGTTCTAAGCATCAGATAATGTCTCGACATCTCGAGTCGTGAATATCAAAAAATAATAGTAATGCATCACTATGCTACGATGGGTCGGGGTGAGGCCTCACAATGATGATGGACTCTTCTCAATCTTAGTTTGATCTAATTGCATCATCCATCTAGAAATAGTGTTGGAAAAGTCATATCAAGTAATCCTTTTGTGACATACTCATAATTCATTGGAGATGTTCCAATTCTTGGCCAATCAATTAGTGATCCAGGATCTACATTTGGGTTATTTATTCATGCATCAATTAGTTCCATCTCTCTTCATACATTTGGTAGTTTAGAGGCCACTAATGTAGTATTATTGATAATATTTCCTTGATCCATCTCCATTATTAGATCCACAAATAAATATTCATTTGCATCTAAAGTAAATTCCATATGAACTGAGTTTAGTTGATCAAAGATGTTATCATCTGAAGTGGATGTAAGTCACTAAGTGCATTTTCATCAACTTGAACATCTCTAAGACCTTATCATGATTTATTTTAAATTGAAGTGCTCTGTATCCCCTCTCTTTATTGAGTGTAAAATTATAACTTGTTCCACATTGATCCTTCTTGCGAACAATGATAATAGGTAAATCTTTTATTCGATGTGGTAAGATTTTGGTTGTTTCTCTTACTTCTTATGGAACACTTATGGTATGCCCTTTATATTTAAATTGACCTCTAGTTGTGTGTGTAACTCAAAGAATGGGGTTGATACGTGCTATCAACATTTATTCTATTTGTGTCAGATTAGAAAGTTGTAATGGTTGTGGATCAGGATCCATGTTGTTTGATGCTCATTCTTTTCTTGTCGACATTGATGACAACAACCTTCATTGAAAGATAACTTTCTTGACAAATGTAACACATACTTGGCATATCAAGTTTATGTAGTCCATTTCGAAATATTATTGGTAAAGTCCTCAAGTCAATCATGTTATTTTGAATAGTATTAATTGTCCCCCTATCCATTCTATTTTGTGTTCTGTTTAATTGTCTTTGTCTTCTTATTTGAGATGTCAACTCCTATTGTAAATTGTAATTGCCTGAATCAACATTCATAAGATCCTCTACTCAATCAGTTGGTGTCTGTAGAACACAATATATTGTCATAGAATTAATCCCATTGGAACTAAACCCACCATTTCATGAGATTGAGCTTGTCCTTGATTCAATTCACATTTACATATTTGTATTTATTGTATTTCTCTTTCATTCAACTCGTCTAGGTTCATAGCTCTTTTTGTTTGTCTTCTCACTATATTTTGATTATCTTGAGATGTTTGTGTATGATGTGCTCTCATCTCATCTACATGTTGTCTCATTTCTTCTTTAATCTCTTTCACTATCATAGTTTCCCTATGCTTGACATGTCTTTCTCTATCAAGTTGGTTTCAATGATTTCTTTCTTCTTCTCTTTCTGCATTAGTCATTTGTTCACATTGCTATCTCATATAATTTCATGCATATTCTCTGCATTGTATTTTTTGCTCTTCATTTCTAGGACTTGTAGCTTCCTCTCTTTGAGCATTATTCCTTTGTTTACATTGTTGTCTAATATAATTTTGAGCATATTCTCTTCGATACTATTTTTGTTACTCTTCATTCTCAAAATTTAGTCTTGGACAAGGCATTTTAGAAAATGTGAATGTGATAACTGTAAAAGTAATAGGATAATTAGTAATCTTTCACAAATAAATAAAACATAAAATATATTAAACTATATATTATTTTAAATATCTAATAATTCTAATATCATCCAAATTTTTTACTTATAAATACATTGCATTATATATTTATTTAAATTGAATATTAAGTATTTTGTTGTATATTCTATTGTGTAAGTTAATTATTTTTTGAATGATTTCATTTATTTCATTAGCTTTAATGCTATTAAGATATAGCAAGTTAATCGCGGTAAAAACAAATATGCACTCTTGATCACTAAAAATAGTGCAATGAGAAATCCATATATTATATCTTTTACTAAATAGGTATATGTTTCCATGTAGTTAATCGCTATCATAAAACCCTACAATTAATGGAAAATAGATTTGTATATGGTATGTGTGCCCAATTTTTTGGAAAAGATAAATCTCTATTTGTTTACAAGTGGCCAATTGTATTGTAAAAGATAGGTTTGATAGCCTTGTGCACTAATTTGTTGCAAAATGAACCAAGTGAAACAAGTGTAGATTAATGTCACCCCCAAATTTATAAATGACAATCCTATTTTGTAACTTTTCCTCTATTTTATGCAAATTTATACACGAGAGTCCTATATGTGCCCTTTCATATGCTGTTTTATTGGCTTATAAATGTTGTGATTATTAAGATAAGTTAGGTTGTTAGATTTTTCTTATATATATATATATATATATATATATATATATATTTTTTTTTTTTTTTTTTTTTTTAATTTTTTGAAGATCTAATTAAATACAAAGGTAAAAAATTATTTGATATTTTGAGTACATTCATTTTGCACTTTTTTTACTGACTTGAACATTTGTTCTAACATAAATTATGTTGCAAAATGATGAAGGTTTTTATTGGTTGGATTTTCCTTCATGTGATGGAGAGGTTGTAAAATTGAATCTACGCGGTAGTCTTCAATGATGCAATTTATAAACATTCAGATGATACATTTGAAAGTTTTGTAAAATTTGATGGTTTATTTTTAAAAATAAGAGTGATTCACAAATATTTTATGTAGTAATTTAAGTACAAATTTAAAATGATCATCAACTTACCTTATTTTTACTGCATTGTATTTGCACTATCGCTCCACTCTATCTTTCTTATAAAATTAAATATTGAAATGTATACTTTTTTAATGTATACTCTATATTTATATCATTAATTTTACGGGATGCAACAATTCATTTAATACAATATTAATCAGCTTTAAATTTTCAATATTAAAAAGTTAACATTAACACATTCACACCAAGTTAACATTAACACGTTCACACCACTTCAGTTCCCCCCATTCTGCCACTATAGGTTATGCCTCTTGGCATAATAATAGAGAGGAACTCTGGCTACAAGAACTCTTGTTTAATGAAATTGTAACAACAAAGTGAGCCCATGAAAATGATTAATATCACTGAAGAAAAAATAACACAAATTGAAGAATAGAAGACATATTAGAGCCCTATTTTTTATGAAACAATTCTAAATCAAGAAAGTATAACAACTCATAGTCCAAACTTCATAAATACAACTGAATATGGGAATAAATAGGACCCTACAAACCCTTCTCTATGAGGGAAAGAAGATTATATTTGTTGAAAAAAAAACTTCACATTTTTTCTATGGACATTTGAATAGCTAGAAGTAGAATATCAAAGTTTTTAAATGGTGCAACTACCTTCTAAGATTTGTCCGGTGTAACTATCCTCTAAAGATTCACACCCTATTACTTTTTTAATACTTTTCAAATGTGCAAGGAAAATAATATTTTGATTAATATGTGATACCATGAAGTATCACAAAGTATGGATATTCTTCATATTTAAATAAGGATATTCTTCATACATAAATAATAATGAACATTGTTTGGTCTTGAAAAAAGACGCTTTTCTATTGCCTAATGACATGAATTAGAAACTACATGTGTTGAAAGTAATCTAAGGGATAGATTTTGCAAATAGAACCCTAAGTTTAAATATAAAAGATGCAAGTTCATAAGATGAATATTGATAGAATATTTAATTACTTAGTGTGAATATAAGGGATGGATTTTGCAAATAGAACCCTAAGTTTGCATCTAAAAGATGCAAGTTCATAAAATGAATATTGATAGAATATTTAATTACTTCGCTGTGTGACTATCTACACTCAAAGCTTTGCATATCATCAATATAAAAGAAAGGCTTCCTGATCAAGGTATGATGCAAACACTATAATAATAATAATATAATGCACCAAGGGTAAATTAATTATTTTAAATAAAAATAGCAAGAGCTAATTAAATTATTAAAATAGATTTTTAAATTTTCAAATGCAAAATAATCTAAAAAAATTTCATGCAAAAATAATCACAAAATAAGCCTTCAGTGTCAATGGGGTTGTCTATGCAAGGACCAAAATGTACATTTATTAATTAATTGAAAAGATTTTGTCAATGACTTTTGCTCCTAAATTTCTACTATAGGAAGAGAACTATAATCAAGAGGGGGAGCTTTTTCAGGTCTTATAATTTCAATGAAAAAGAAACACAATGAGTTTGATAATAATAGTGGTTTTTGAAAATTTATTCCATAAAAAAACTAGAACTAATAAAGAACTAATCAACCACTAAATATGAATCTTTAAAATTCTTTAATAACTTTATTAAATGCTTTAAAGGTTGAAGTAGGAAATACAATGCCAAATGTGTCTTCTAGTGAGAAAGAATACAACTGAGCATTCTTGTAGTTAAAAGTAAATTAGACAAAATACTTTCTACTGAGCTTCAATTTTTCTTATCTTTATGAGTAACATCATGAAGAATGCCTCTATTAGAATTATTTAAACTCGAACTATATTTTCAGGAAATATTTAAAAGGATATCTCCACTCACACAATCTTAAAGAAATTATTTTGGTGCTATTATCTGTCACTTGTCCCTGCATGTAAGCAAAATGTGGAACCATAGACAATACACTTTGAACTATTTTATGAATGCAAGTTGTAGACTACGTATAATTTTTAAAATTTTATTAATTTATTAGAAAAATCCTACCTGCTAAAGAGATTTCAGACAGAAAGATTAATTGAAAAGGAGCAAATGAAAACTTTAGTCTTCTCCTTAACTCAGGGACTAACAAGCCAGCCTACTCCATATTTCATCTCAAAACATTTCCAGTTCATATTACACTAGGTGTGTGGATGACAACTCCCTTTTTTGTGAAATCAATTGTATTATTTCTGTATCAAAATCTATTTATCTTCAATTTTTTTTTTTGTGTTTTTTAAGAGATCATAAGATCAAGGCACCTTTTTAATTTTTCAATAAAGATCATAGGAACTACTTAGAATCATGCAGAGAGAATATCATCTATCAATTGCTAGTCGCCAAGTGAGGTTACACCGTCATTGTTTACATAAATTACAATCACTTGTCTTTCTTCAAAATCATATTCTTCAAGAAGCAACGGTCTTTTCAACAAATAAAATGAGAGAGAACATGCAAAAAGATAGAAGACCTAGCATTTGCCACTGCAAATTACCATTCTATTAATACCCAGATTTGGACAGCGCTTGTACTGCAAAGTTTTGTGTGAAGGAAATATACACACTATTAAGTGATTCCCTTTAGCGAGGACACTTGTCAAGACAAAAAAATTTGAACTCTAGGGAAACATTACCTAGAATAGTTTAAGATAGAAACTATTTGTTGATATATCAACATTACCCAAAATTTCTTGATAGATGTTCAACTAGGAAGATTTTAGACCATTGAAAGATCCCTGCAATTCTTACACAAAGATACATTTTGGCAACATAATTTTTGGAGTGAAGGCAACCCTTGTTGCAAAAGAGTCTTGATGGGTGTTCAAAAAATGTTAATACATGCAGAACTTGTAGATTTTTACATTCAAAGACCAAAGGCCGAGGCATTCCAAATTATGTCAATATTTTCATCTACTTCTAAAGAAGGGCATCAGTGCTTTTGGGCCACTCTTGAAATCTCAGAAAATGTTAGAGCAATTGTAATTCAGGTATGCAACCACTTCTGGAGAACCCCATAGAAATATTTGTGAGTTGTTAGGTTTAGTTATGCTCAAAAGATTTTGGAAAAGATTTTTCTACTTCAATTTTCACTAAAAGAAGATAATTATAATCCAGAGGGTGATTTTCAATAGGTTTTTTAAGCTCTGATAATTTCAAATGTAAAAGAAACAGAATGAGTTTGACAATGATAGGTCTGTTTAAAAATTTACTCCACAACATAACTGGAACTAATAAAATACCGTCATCACAATGACAAAATATAAGTGTCTCCAACTAAAAAATAGTATTCGACTATTTTAAGTTTTCAATACATATATGTTGTAAGAGTTGAAGGAAGAAATCCTCTAGCATGATGATCATTTGAGTACAATTTAAGATTTTTTTTCTTCAAAATAAACGAGCAAAACACAACTAAGCATTCTTACAGTAAAAACTAAATTACACAAAATACTTACTGGCAAACTCCAATTTTGAGAGTGGACATCGCTGCATAGTGTTCCATTTGAAATTGCTAGAATAGTTTAGGTTGAGAACTATATTTTAGAGAAATACTTAAAAGGATACCTTGGCTCACAGTACTTGAATAAACATATTGATGTGGTCTTATTATCTACCACTTGTCCTTGCATGTAAGTAAATGTGGAAACATAGACAATACATGTGAACTATTTTGTGAATGCCAGCTGCAAACTAATGCCATTTTACAATTTCTGTTAATTTAAAAGAAAAAGACTACCAACAAAAATAGTTTCAGCCAATCCAAAATATAGAATAAGAGAGTGAAAAAATGATAGATGTAATAAAATGAGTACAACCATAGGTTAACTATATGAGTCAAAAAAAGACTAATTAAAGAGAAACACATGAAAACTTTAGTCTCACGGGAGCGACAAACAATAGAAATAAAAAAATAAAAAAACAATTATGTTATCACGACAAGGCGAAATAAAAGGAACTCTTTAAAAATCAACTTTCCACAAGTTGAAATAAACGGGAAGAAAGACGAGTGTACACATTCTACCACGAATCTTTTTATTAATATTCTCGTGTTCATACGAATACACCCTCCGATGGATTATTTCTAGCCTGGTTAACATTGAAAGTTGTTCATTCGTACATTCGGTAAAACAAAATATCCTACCAACTCTGAAAGAAATATTTAATAACCTGTTTCCTTTCGCTATAATGCAGATGCCGGCCCCAATCGAATGCGCTATCGGGGGCGAGAGTTGATTGCCGATCAATGTTTTTCCACTATAAATTCAAAGTCCCTCTGTAATTAATTTTTGTGTGGCGAAGAATGACAATTTTTCCGGTGGATAATTAATTTTTCTGTGGCGAAGAGGACAATTTTTCCAGTGGATAATTAATTTTCAAGGCGTAGCAACAGCGACAGAATGAAGCAGAGGAAATAAGAATGATCGGGATTTAGCAGGTGAAATGAATATATAATCTGATGCTCCAAATTGCTCTTCCGACTCTGCATAGGTCGACGGTAAGCTCACGTCAATTTCTTTGTCGAATTTGCATTCATTGCTTGGGTATTCTTTCTGTAAGATCACAACCATTTCTTGGTGTTCTTTAATAATTTATTTTGGGCGTTTCTTAAGATTATCTTTATCTGTGAACATGAATATTCTCGTATGTATGGTTTGCAAATGGGGCGCTGAGTAAATTTGATTGGTGTAGAGTGTGTATGGTGTTTTCTTTCCCGGTTGTTTGCATTTTAAGAAGATTCGGCAGAAATTGCTTTGCTCTTTCATGTGTCGTTTGGCTTGGAAATGAGAACTGGAAATGAGTTTGGGAAGCTTATATGGATCAATTTACAATGTTTGGGGTATTTTCATGAACCAGTTAGGGTTTGGACTAAAGATTTCACATAAGCATGTTGGGGTGCGTTATGTCCGAGCCACCGGCCCTGTCGTGTCCAGACAGCGTGTTCTTCCAATTGAGTATTTTGTCAAACAGTCGTTAAGAAGAGCAATCAAATACTGTAAAAACTTGGTCAAATTTTCAGAGAGTAAGCTCAAAATAGTCAACAATAGCTCTCTCATTCCCAACACCTTGCAATTCCACATAGTAGCTATTACTGAAATCCAATCTGCACTTCCAATGCAAGCTGGATATAAGCAATAAGAATTATTAGGTGGCCAAAAATCCAACCAACACTAAAATTGGTCAGCCAAACCTGTCACGCTCTCCATCTTCCGCCAAAAAGAATTTTCTATCACTGTTCAAATGAGCTGATTGGAATGAAACTGTTCGAATTGCAGTTCTGCAAGTTTAAATCTTCAAAATAAAAGATTTGCAAAGAAAAACAATTGCTGCAATACTAAATGGTCGTGGCCAAAATAAATTTCTGATCATGTCCTTGGCTTGAATTGTCCTCCCAAAATCACTAACTTGGTAGGAAACCAAGTATTAATCTAATCTATAATGTTTCCATCATAAAATAAATTATTAATCAAACATTGTTAATGGGCCGATTGATTTAGTATATCTCGAACCTATTTTTATTTTTGTTTTCGTAGGTAAAGATTGTCATCAACTATCTTTGTACACTCTCAGAAAGGTTTCCCTGACGGGTATTTAAGCACGACTTATAGGTAGTTGTTGGTATGCGATTTGGATTATTTTGTTGTACTGTGAATTTTCATTGAGATTCTCTGTTGTTCGTCATTTCAGAAGTGAAAGATCTTCCCTACTTGGCTATTCTGGTTTTAGTAGGATTCAACCCTCACCTTATTTCGTCGCCTGTAATACTTCGCTCATATCTGACAAATTGGAGCACCATCTTGTGGCAAATATTAATTAATGGTTATTCGTGCTCAAATCTCTATTCTTGTTTGGTTTTATCTGATGAATTTCAAATTATAAGTTATTTTTTGGTTAATGACTGAATCCATCTTCCATTCGCAACCTTATGGACCCTTGGCTAGGCGCAACACGTAGAGCATCTTACTGTACGAGCACAAGACCTCATTTACTAAACCATACGACCTTATTGACCTACCGTACGACCATTCCCCATGGCTATCTCTCCACCGTACGATCCTTCATTCCACCTACCACCATACAGCCTTCCCTTTTGCTGTTATACAACCTTCACCTCATATTGTACATACTCCTCTGTACTACTCCTTACAACATCTCTCCCCTCTCCACTGTACAACCTATTTTAGGACAGCCTCCTGCACCGTACAAATCCCACTTTGTAACATACAGATTGCCACTTGCACCAAACAATTTACTAGTTGGGTTATACGACCATCGCACGGCTAGGTCGAAACATTACAGTGGTATTAGAGCTTCAATTCTGCCAGCTTGTGGACAGTGAATGAGAGTTTATATCTGAAAGAGAAGAAGATCACATTCGATTGATAGAATGGTGGTAGAACTAGATCCCACGACTGTCAAAATCGTAGCACTGCTAAGAGAACTTGCGAGGAATCAGGCATAGATCAATGATATTCAACGACTCATGGAAGAAACTCTCAAGAAATTGGCAAACAAGAAAATATTTGGTAAACAAAATGGTCATAGCACGGACTCGACGTTGGGAAAAGCAAACCCTCATCCAACACGCTCACTACCTTCCATGTCGTCTTTTCCCCCATGGACGAAGATACCACACGGATGGAAGCAACCAACCTTTGAGGAAGTTCAAGAACAATTGAGAGAAGACTAGAAATGCAAATTTTGAGAAAGATATATCTTTTAAAGACTACATAGATTTGAGAGTGAGATATTCGGGAGGCAAAATTCGAGGATATTTTAACGATGGTCTTAAAAGGAAGTTGAGTAAAGTAGATTTGCCTCCATTTGACAGATCTGGATCCATATCTGTGCAAGCGTGGGTAATGAAGGTCGATTACCTACTTCCAACTTATCTTATGCCAGAAGAAGAAGCAATTAAATTTGCGGCATTACACTTGGAGGGAGTAGCACATGAATGGTGGCATCATGACACCATCACACTGGGGCATGACCAAATAAATACCTATGCAGAATTTACTGAGAGATTGATAGATCAATTTGATGGTAAAGATCTAAAACTTAATTTTAAAGAATTGACATAACTGAAGCAAACTGGATCGGTTGACCAGTACATTACAAAATTTAAGAAACTCTTTGTTTTGGTCATGGACATTTTTGAAAGAAGACGAATAGTGCTTTTCATGGGTGGACTGACAGAACCATTGAAGGGTTGGGTGAAAGGGTTCAATCCTACCACCCTGTTAGAGGTCATAAAAAATGCTCAGAGTATGGCATCATCATTGATGTCATCCACTCGAGGGTACTCACATTAAATCGTTGGTGTTTCTGAGAGACAGATAACAAACCTTTGCCAAAGAAGTCATCGTTGGACGAAGTTGCCAAACAGGAGTGTCGAAGGTAGAAACTATGTTTCAATTGTAAGGGACCGTGGGAACCTGGGCACAGATGCCTCGGGAAAGGAAAATTTCACTACATTGAAATCATGTTCGATGATGAGGACGAACAAGAAGATCTACCCTCCAAAGACAACCATGTCCACGAGGACACCAAAATGGTTAGTTTGAACTGTATGGAAAGAATTGCAACATTGGTACGACGTGAAGGAACTATCGCCCTAGCCTGGAGCCTGAGGTGCACGGTGTTTCGTGTACGGGGAACCCTTCAAGGACAACGGGTCATGGTGATGCTCGATAGAGGAACCACTCTAAATTTCATAAACTCATCTTCGGTGAAACAAAGAGGTCTACCTACTGAGACACATCAAAGAGACCCTTCTGTCCTATACACACCTTGTTCTCCAACTAAGTATCACTATGGCTAACCACACGGTGATAGAGGATTTATTCATAGTGGACCTAAAGGATATGGAAGTTATTCTGGGCATACAGTTGATGGAGACATTTGATGAATACACTCAGAGCTTCAAACAAATGAACTTCACTTTTTTTGTTGATGGGAGGAAGGTTGTTCTCTATAGAATGACCAATGAGGGATCGAAGGAAGTTTCAACACATCAGATGGAGACAATCTTTTGACATAATAACATTGTTTGGACTGCATACTATTTTGTTTCAGCAGAACCTATAAATGGATAACGACCACCTCACTAAGATGATGATCTTTAGAATATCTTGAGTGCTCATAATGAAGTTTATATGGACATTCTCCAAGCATACCTCCCCATCGTGGGTTTCAACATACCATCGACTTGGAAGTAGACGCCAAATCAGTCATAACCACACCCTACCGCCATCCTAAGAAACTCAAAGATGAGACCGAAAAAAATGATTAAGGAACTGCTCGAGAAAGGACGGATCTGTTTTAGTTCTAGCCCTTTTGCATTATCAATAGTATTGGTCAAAAAGAAGGATGGGAGGATGCACATGCATGTGGATTACTACGTGTTGAACAAAAAGACGATAAAACATTGATATCCTATTCCCATAATTGATGAATTGTTGGATGAATTACATGGTGTGGTTTATTTTTAAAAAAATAGATATTTGATCCAGATACCATTAGATCCGCATGAGGGAAGAAGATGACTTTTCGTTGTCACTACGAGCATTATGAGTTTTTGGTCATGCTGTTTGGATTAAGGAACACACTTGCTATGTTCTAGTCATGCATAAATCACATCTTCAACAAAGAATTGCATAAATATTTACTGATATTCTTCAATGATATCTTTATTTATAGCAAGACATGGGAAGAACATCTGAAGCATCTGAATGAAGTCTTAGAGATCATGAAGGCTTAGTCTTTGTTCACCAAGCGGTCCAAGCGTGAATTTAGTATGATAGAAATATTGTATATGGGGCATGTTGTTAGTAAATATGGAGTACAAGTTCATCAGGAGTAGATTCAAGCTATCCTTGATTGCACCCCCCTGCGCCCCTCTCTCAGTTGCGAGGGTTTTTTGAACTGTGCAATTATTATTGGAGGTTCGTAAAAGGATTCTCTCAACTTAGGGCACCATTAACAGATCTAACAAAAAAGGGTTCCTTCCAATGGAATGAAAAGGCGCAACGAACTTTTGATAAGTTGAAAGAAGTAATGGGCACTTGTCCAGTACTTGCCTTACCTGACTTCACTCGATTATTCATTTTGGAGTGTGATGCATCCAGAAAAGGTAGTGTTGCAGTACTGATAGAAGATCGACACCCCATAGCGTATGAGAGTCAGAGACTTACACAAGTAGAGCATTTATATTCCATCTATGACAAAGAGATGTTGGCCATTGTTTATGCACTAACCCAATTCCGACAATATTTGGTGGGTGCAAAGTTTGTCGTCTGTACTGATCATAATAGCTTAAGATATTTTCTGGAGCAACGAGACTTGAATGAAAGGCGACATAAATTGGTAAGCAAGGGTCAAACTTTTAATTTTGATATTGAATATGTGAAGGGAAATAACGATGTGGTTGTAGATGCACTATTTAGGAAACCCGCTATCTGCTTGTTGACTCAGATTTCAGCTTATTGGAAAGCACATATGTTGGTGGAATATTTCAAAAATATATTTGCCTATGAGCTAATGGATGACAACATTCAAGATGATTGGTACAAAGTGGTGAATGACATCATTTACTATAAGAATCGACTTAGTGCCAAAATCCAAATTGAAGCATAAAATCTTGAAGGAGGTACACGACTCACCCTTGGTTGGGCACCCAGGCTTCCTCAAAACTTACAGACAACTCAGGGAAAGGTTTTCATGGAAAAGTCTTAAAGGAGATGTATTACAGTATATAAGAGAGTGTGGTCTGCTAGCAAAACAAATTTGAGCATACTCTATCGGCCAGGTTATCGCAACCTCTACCTACACTAGAATAGAAGTGGGAAAGTATCTCGACAGACTTCATTATTGGACTCCTTAAGGTAAACAAGAAGGACTGTATCTTCATGGTAGTTGATAGACTGATGAAGTATGCACATTTCTTCATCATTCCCTCAGACTTTCAGGTTGCACAGGTAGTCGATCTATTTTTTAGAGAAGTCTTTCGTCTACACGGGTTACCTCGAAACATTGTTAGTGATCATGATGGACAATTTATCAGTATCTTATGGATATGATTGTTTCAGTTGTCAGGAACAAAATTGTCGCCAAGTACTAGTTACCACCCTCATACAGATAGATAGACAGAGATTCTGAACAAGTGGTTAGAAGGCTACCTTTAGAACTATGTTTCGACATAATAACAGGCGTGGGTCAAATAGATGCACATTGGGGAATATTATTACAATACCACCTTTCACACGTCCATTAGAATGACACCCTTCAAAGCACTGTACGGGTATGAACCCCTTTCATTCATTGATAAAGTGCTGGGTGACAGTTGCGCACGAAGGGTGAGGGACTGACTTCAAGAGGGACATGACATCCTAAGATGCTTGAAGGAAAAATTACAAATGGTGCAAAATCAACAAAAGATGTACGCTGACAAACATCAAGTTGAGAGAAGTTTCGAAGTGGGTGATTTGGTCTATCGCAGACTTCAGCCATACCGATAGTCGTCATTGAAGGACAATGGGGAAAACAAATTGAAGCTACGATTTTATGGCCCTTATTGTGTAGTTCACTGCATCGGAGAAGTCACCTATGAGCTGGAACTTCCACAAGGGAGCCGTATTCATAACATTTTTTTTTGTTTCTGATGGGGACACAACCCAACAACCAGAATAGACACAATAGAAAGGGGGAATTACATTAACTAAGAAAATAAGCTGGTACAAACAGTGCAGAGAAAATAAACTCAAAACATGCCCTGCGGGCTTACAATAGCATAGATCTGGAGAATATTTCTCCTTTTAGCACCTCCTCTCAAGCTCCAACCCGAACTGCCTTTTACAATGCCATAAACCTCCTTAAATAGACCCCGGAGGGTTAAGGACTAGGAGTACATTATAGAAAGTGCTAGTGGGCATCCACCGACAAAATAGAAGGTTCCGGGAGCTGCGTTAGAAGTCGGTGCAATTCTAGAAGAATCCAGAAACGGTAGCCGAACTTCCGGGAGGCATAACTTTTGAACCGTAACTCCGATTGACGAACCGTTTACATTTTCGGAAAGCTCTCGAAGCGCTCTATAGCCCTATGGACAAGCTTCGCTCGTCCCCCATTTTTCGACCCTTTTCGAGGCCATTTAATGCCCCAAACTTGACTCTGAAGCATTCTTAGGGGGTCTCCAAAACTCGAAAAATTGCAATAACTTTCAAACCGTGGGGCCTTTTGACCTGATTCTTTTTCTGGAATGCTCTAAATCTCGATTACATTCATCTGGCCAAGTCACACCTTCTAGGTCACCAAAATGATGGTCAAATTGCATGCTCCTATTTTTTCGGGATTTTTAAATGAACTGATAGTTGAAGTATGAGAGTTGGAACCTTTATTTGAGCCAAATGGGTATCCAAAAATGCAAAGACATAAAATAGAAACTAAGTCTAAGTACATTTTTTTGGGTGACACAGGATTGCCCTTATACCTCTGGATGCTCCTGCATCAGTTTCCTGCCTTAAGAAAGTTGTGGGATGGAACATCACGATAGCTGCAAACCTCTCGCTGCTCAATGAAGAAGGGAAACTCATATTGGAACTGGCAGAGATCATTGAAGTACGTGAGAAGACCCTGCGAAACCAAATGGTGAAGGAATATTTGGTACACTAGAGACACTTGTAGTTGGACGATGCGATGTGGGAAGGTGAGCACATTCTATAGCATCCGACATTGCATTTGCTTGAGAACAAGAAAATTTTTGGAGGGGAGGATTGTAATGTTCCCGTCATAAAATAAATTATTAATCAAACATTGTTAATGGGTCGATTGATTTAGTATATCTTAGACCAATTTTTATTTTTGTTTTCGTAGGTAGATGTTGTCGTCGGCAATCTTTGTACACCTTTAGAAAGGTTTCCCTGACGGGTATTTAAGCATGGCTTGTAGGTAGTTGTTGGTATGCGATTTGAATTATTTCTTTCTATTGTGAATTCCCGATGGGATTCTTTGTTGTTCGCCATTTCAGAAGTGAAAGACCTTTCCTATTTGGCTATGCCGGTTTTGATGGGATTCAACCCTCACCCTATTTTGTCGCCTATAATACTTCGCTCAGATATGGCAAATCAGAGCACCATCTTGTGGCAAATATTAATTAATGGTTATTCATGTTCAAATCTCTCTTCTTGTTTGGGTTTATCTAATGAATTCAGAATTATAATTATTTTTTTGGTTAATGATTGAATCCATCTTCCATCCGTACACCATCCTCTACCCTACAGACCCTTGGCTAGGCCCAGCATGTAGAGCATCTTACTGTACGACCCCAAGACCTCATTTATTGAATCGTACAACCTTATTGACCTACCGTACGACCATTCCCCATGGCTATCTCTCCACCATATGACCCTTCATTCCATCTCCACCGTACGACCCTTCATTCCACCTACGACTGTATGACCTCCCCTTCAGCTATTGTACAACCTTCACCTCATATCGTATGGACTCCTCCGTGCTACTCACTGCAACATTTCTCCCCTCTCCACTGTATGACCTGTTTTAGTACAACCTCCTACATCGTGTGAATCCCACTCTAATGTACGAACTACCACTTGCACCAAACAATTCACTAGTTGGGTTGTAGGACCACCGCAAACTAGGTTGGAACATTACATAATCTATCTCTAGTCCACCTATAGGAACTCAAATTGACTCATATGAAGACAAAAAATAGAGGTAACAATAACATTATTATCACTTTTTAGTTCCATATCTTCCCATGGGATGCTTCTACCATGATCATTAGTCACCAAAAACCCTTAAAAAAAATATGGGGCTACCAACCATGGTTTTAGTTGTTATAGATTTCTACCAGTTCTTTACTAGGGTGGGGCAAAGCAAATAGCCCAATAGGATGGGTCTAGGTTAGGCTTTTTGGGAGACCCCCCATTCTATAGTTTCAAGTCTCAACAAAGGTAAAGCTTCTCTATGTAACACAAAGGAATCAATCAGGAACAATGGCATCTCTGCTTCTGTTATTGGTTCTATTCTATTGGGCTTGTCCCCACCCATGTGTCTGTATTGGCCACCCAAATGGTCTTGTGCATGTATATTAAACCAATGAGTGAGTCCACCATGTAGACGCTACTATATTCTGATTTCCATGTAGACTCTATTGAGAATGCATTGATGATGCTTGAAGATTCATGCCAATGGTATTGATCCCATTTAACCATTGTTGACAATAGTACTCACTTCCTTGAGGTAGACCGACAAGGTCAACCATCAATCCATGATCATCGAATCCACAATAGTCCACTGTAGGAAGCAAACCATCTAGGATCCTTGGTAGCCCAATAGAGAATTCAACTAGATTCACTTTATAATTAAATACCATGCCTTGGATCCCGCTTCTCACTTGTGTCATTGAGATTATAAGTCACCTCACCATCCAAATCAAATAGTGGATTATCAAAAGTTAAATCAATACTCATCACAAATAGTGGGTTATCAATAAAATGGAAAGTACTCCCACTTTCTAACTTAGACCAACCATTCTGTTGTCCCATATTTGAACATGCCAAAGTTGGACTTTGCTATAAGTCAAAGTCTTCTTGGATTTGTTCAAGCTCTTGATTTACTTGCTGGAGTTGTATTCCCCTTCTCTTCTTTCTTGCTTCTTGAATACTTTAGTGACAATATGCTGATTTTCTGCTTTAGAAGAGCCATTTGTGTATTCGCTGAGGCCTTCATAGTATCCTTCAGTTCTAAGGTGAGCTTATTAGCTTCATTCACTTTTCCTTTCAATGCATGAATATGTAATCAAACAATTCTTGAGGATTGATCCTTGTTTGGAAGAAATGCAAATAATTAGATTTCATTGACCCCCTTGCAAATCTACAAGATATAACTCACCTTCCATATTTTGAGTAACATGGATCATTTTCTACAAATGTAGTAACATTGCCAATGTAATTGATGTGTTCCAAATGTAGATTTGAAGACTTAGAAATATGAGAGGGGACATTTCTCATGAAGAGACATGTCTTTATAGTTAATCATCATTAGTTAATATATTAATAATATAAATAACCATATATATATATATATATATATATATATATATATATATACATACTTTGTACACCTCCTATGTTGTGGTCGTACCTCTTTGTGGGTCTTAGCTCTAGGCCCTAGCTCTATCCTATGTAGAGCCTCTCCCTTTACCCTGTAACTATGAGACATCAAAGTAATTCAACTTCTCACCAAGGATAAACTCACAACACGACTTTCTCAAAAATATAGAGGTACCTCCCAATTATTACAAGGTGGTTGGTGAGACTATATACCACCTATTCCCAAGAGCTACTTTCATCCTAGTCTAAACATACCAATGTATAGGAAATCATGTCATATCAGTAAGTAGGTTGTTATTATTGTTTGTATTGATGAAAGGGGTGTACACGCCATCTTTAGGTATGCCTTTCTTTTCACTCGATCATATGATAACCCATCCACATAAAATGCACAACATCTATCCCTCTATCAAACCCATTTTGCACCTTGTCTAGATACCTTTATTTGCACTGTTAGCCGTGGTTGTTGTGAGGGATGAGTGGTGCTCCTTAGTAGAGGACCTCAACCTATTCACTGATATAGAAATTTGGGCTTTTTTTTGCCAAGTGTTTGATGATATCATCATGTGTGGCCTGTACACGATCTAGTAGAGGAGGTGGAGGGTTTTAGGGTGGTGGTGTTTGTTCGTGAGCAATATTTTGAAGGTTTTGTGGTTGTGGAGCACCATCTTAAGGGTTTTCTTGTTGCTCATGTGCAATATTTTTGGGGGTTTCTTGTGTTGGTTGTGCAGGAAGAGGCATTTGTCGTCTCTTTCATTTTTAAGGATTAATTATAGAATCTGATATCAAATTAATAAAAAATAATAATTAAAAAATCATACTTAAATTAAAATGAAAACAAAAACAATCAAAATAATGAAATCTTACCTCTTTGACATAGTGACATTGTTAAAAATTGTTATAAACACCAAAAAATGCAATACAACATCAAACATGCTTAGGTCCTCATATGTTTTGGTCTGTTTTAGCTACCCATTCACTGTTTTGGATATTAAAAGTTGTCCCAAAACCTCGAGTTAGAAAGATTTTTATGTTTCTCATAACTTGTACGGGTTATGAGAATTTTTTTCGTTTCTTAGAACTTGCACAGATTATGAGAAACTATATCCATTTTTAAATGTATTTTCTTAGGCTTGGTTTTACTAAGCCGAGAAAGATTTTGAATTTTAAGGAACCCAAATGGGTTCTTAAAAAAATGTTGTTTTTTACATGTGTTCACTTAATTGACCAAAAACTTGGTGCACTTACCCAATTTTGATTCAAATTGAAAATTCTCTTTTCCATATGGAAAGACAAAAATGTGACAATTTTACCACACACCTTAATTGATTGTAATGTTTCTATTTTTGATAAAGCTTTCATATGCAACAATGTAATGTTACAAATACAGGTTGAAGTTAATAAGGTGGCCCTTGAGGTGGCTCATTTTCAAGAATCATTGCAACACCTTTGAAATGCTCTATGTACTTTGTTAAGAGTTTCTCTAAAGGCTTCCATTTACAACAACCATTCTACTTCTCATTGTCGATGTTGGGGTTGAAGCTCTTCTAGATGACATACATACACTTCTCACGCTTAACCTCTTTGTTATTGTTCCCCCCAGTGCTAACTTTTTCCATGTAGATTTACATTTCCACCATGCCTTCGAGGTTCTCCCTCAAGATGGGCTCTAACTACCAGTCCCTCTTTGGGCTCCCCCAACTCTTGTTAGTTGGCCACCTTAGGAAAATGATCCGGGTTGGCCTTTATCCTTCAAGGGCTTTCCTAGGTTGGCTTTAACGATTCCTTTGCGATGTGAGGACAAGGAGGTTGAGGAAGATAATGGAGATGGTTGGACCTTTCCAGACCCTCAACCAACTCATGAGCCAGGATGGAGGAAAAAGGGTGAACCAAACCCTCTGCCTCCTTCAACTACTACTTTGAATGCTTGAGGATGTTTCTCTTCTAGGCTAGGCCTATAAAACTATTTTTGTTTAAGGGTTAGGTACTTGTTTAAAAGAATTTTGGACTTTGACCAAATGATCTTCAAGGAGTGACTTTTCCTCCCAACACACACACACACACACACACTCTTCTAGATGACACGCGCGCACGCGCACACACACATGCTCTTCTAGATGACACACATACACTTCTCGCTCTCAACCTCTTTGTTATCATTCCTAGTGCTAACTTTTTCCATGTAGATTTGCATTTCCACCATGCCTTTGAGGTTCTCCCTCAAGATGGGCTCTAACTACCAATCCCTCTTTGGGCTCCCCCAACTCTCGTTAGTTGGCCACCTTAGGAAAATGATCCGGGTTGGCCTTTATCCTTCAAGGGCTTTCCTAGGTTGGCTTTAACGATTCCTTTGTGATGCGAGGACAAGGAGGTTGAAGAAGATAGTGGAGATGGTTGGACCTTTGCAGACCCTCAACCAACTCACGAGCCAGGATGGAGGAAAAAGGGTGAACCAAACACGCCTCCTTCAACTACTACTACTTTGAATGCTTGGGGATGTTTCTCTTCTAGGCTAGGCCTATAAAACTATTTTTGTTTAAGGGTTAGGTCCTTGTTTAAAAGAATTTTGGACTCTGCCCACATGATCTTCAAGGATTGACTTTTCCTCCCAATACACACACACACACACACACACGTGTGCGTATACATATCTCTATATATGTATATATATGCATCTATATATGCATATATATATGTGTGTATATACATATATATACATATACACACTATATATATATATATATATACACACACACACACACATATATACATATACACATACACACACACACATACATATTTATAATACATACGTGTGTGTGTGTGTGTGTGTGTGTGTGTGTGTGTGTGTGTGTGTGTGTGTGTGTACATACATACATACATATATATACATATAAATGTACATACATATATACATATATAAACCTCTAATTTTTTATTTTATTTAGATGTAATCTTTGAATTTATAAATTAATTTAAAATGAACTGTCTTTACATCAAAAAAGTATTACAATAATAGATAAGACGTCTATTATTAGTTAATGGTTATCTTGTAAATATCTTTAGCTTTAGTTTGCTTTCGTTTTTTGCTTTCTTTAGAATATAATGTTTCTATTCTTTACGATCGTTTCTTAAGGAAACATCGTCTCATTCTTTTGTATAAATTGACCTTTCGGTCTCTATTATTAATAAGCAAGTATTTACCAATTACCTCGTAATATGATATCAGAGCTAAATATTTAAATTTTTTTCGAAAAAATTTATAATTTCTTCTTGAAATTATTTGTTTAAATTTTTCCAAAAATTATTTCAGCTAATTTCTCCAAAACCCACCTAGGGTTTTCTGCTTGGAGAAATTCCCGAATTACGAGTCTACAAATCGCGTGGAAATCGTGGCCATTTTTTACCATTTGTGACTGGTATGTGCAAATCATGATTTCTTTTGACCGAACTCCTCTGCAAATCACAACTTCATGACTGGAAAAATGCATTTTTTGGAGGTCTGTGTATGGTCGGCCCGCATCTAAAATTGACAGGGAAATCGCGTTTTTTGCAACTCGCACGATTTCTTCTGTTTTTTCCTGCAAATACAATCGCGACCTTCACCCAGTACTTGTCGCCTCTGCAATCCCACCTGTTCTTAGTCATTTTTGAAGCAGATTCGACCATTTTTCATCAAGAAATCTGAAGTTTTTTCAAGCTTTTTTCAGCTAGGGCCATTTTTTTTCGAAACCCTAATTTTTGGGGTCAAAAAAAAATTTTGTTTGCAGATTCTTGGTGGGTTTTTCGAGAGCTCAACTGGGTTGTCGTCCGTTTTTTCTGGGTGCCTCGATTTTCGAACCAGTGGATTTAGAAAATGACAGCAGATTCCTTTTGGGTCTTCCGTATTTTTGCCTCGAAGAACGTGCCTTCATCGATTTTCACAGTTTTTCATTGAAAAACGTGCCATGGCATCTCTGACAAATATTCTGCTCGAGCATAATTCCAAATTCAATGGTCGCAATTATGGAACCTGGAAGCAACGCATCATCGTAATCTTCGAATATCGAAACATCGATCAACTTGTTCTGGGTGTTACGCAGCGTCCGACTTCTCCGGGTCCTGATCAAGATACATGGGATCTGAATAATCGAGAGGCAGTAATGCTTCTCAAACTATCCGTAGCTGATGACCAGCTTTCTCAGATTCCATCTGGCAAAACAGCTGCCGAAATCTGGACACATCTCAAAGGTCTTCATGAGACTTCCGACAAGAGCAAAGCCTTCTTTTTGAAAAACACTCTGTTTTTTATTGTCATGGATGAACGCACCTCGCTCTAGGCACACCTGAATCGGATTCAGGAAATCCGTGATCAGTTACTTGCCATCGGTTGCAAGATGGAGGAAGAGGATATTGTGGTAATCACTCTTCAGAGTTTACCAAATTCCTATGAACATTTTATCGAGACTCTCAACATCACATCCACTGGTGTTGATCTAAAGTTCACTGATCTCTGCACCCTGCTGCTTCAGCAAGATCGGTGGAAACAACAATTCGATAGCAGCGCTAGTTCCACCTCCACTGAGCAAGCCTTTGTTGCGAAATCCTTTCAGAAGGATAAGGGCAAGTTTCAGCAACCATCTCAGCAGAAGTCTTCTGCTCCAGCATTCGATGGTACCAAAAAGAAGAACATTCAATGCAACTATTGCCACAAGTATGGTCACATGAAGGTTGCATGTCGGAAACGCTTAGCTGCCCAGTCTAAGCAATCAAGTTCGCAACCCAAAGCGAACAGTGCAGAGCACACTAAGCAGGCGAAATCTGCCTTTTACGCCTTCATGGCTAAAAGACTCGTAGATCATGTGTAGTCATTTGCCTGGTACATTGATTCAGGTGCCTCTCGACATTTCACTCACCGCAGAGACTGGTTTACTGACTACCAGCCTTATTTAGATTCTGTTATCTTTGGTGGTGGAGAAGAGTACATGGTTGTTGGTAAAGGCAACATTCAAATTCAGTCTGTTGGGAGGAAGCTCATATTCCTTGATGTGTACTACGTTCCAGGGATGGAACTAAATCTACTTTCGGTCAGTTAGTTGCTGCGACATTCTCCACACTTGGCAGTCACCTTCAGTTCACATCAGTGCACCATCACTGATCGGGCGACTAAGTCTACTGTTGCAGTTGGTCTTGAGGATCATGGTCTTTTCAGACTTACTGATTCTGGTGATTCTTAGGACTTAGCTATGGCTGCTCGGCGATCTTCCATCAACACACTTTGGCATCAGCGATATGGGCACTTAAATGTGCATTATCTCTCACAACTTGCTCGGGATGAGCTTGTTCTTGGTTTGCCAGAGATTCAAACCCAACACCTTGGAGTTTGTGACGCATGTCAGGCTGGGAAGCAACATCGCACACCTTTCCCCAATGGCAATTCTTGGCGAGCTTCTCAAGTACTTCAGCTTGTTCATGCTGATATCTGCGGCCCTATGGCCAATCCTTCTGTTCTTGGGTACAGGTATTTTCTGTTGTTTGTAGATGATTTCAGTAGAAAAATGTGGGTGTATTTCCTTAAAAAGAAATCCGATGCATTTACTGTATTTCAGAAGTTTAAACCCTTAGTTGAAAAAGAGTCTGGGAAATCTATTATTACTCTTAGATCAAACAATGGGGGGAATTTTGTTCTAATGTTTTCTCCAGCTTCTTGGATACACATGACATCCAACGCCAGTTCACCACACCCCACACGCCACAACAGAATAGTATAGTTGAACGTCGGAACAGGACAATCATCGAGATGGCTCGTTCCATGCTCGAACACAGACATGTTCCGAAGCATTTTTGGGCAGAAGCAGTTAACACTGTAGTTTATCTGTTGAACCGGTCACCCACAGTGGCGGTCAAAGGTAAAACTCCGGAAGAGGCCTGGTCAGGTCGCAAGCCCAGAATCAGTCACCTGAAGGTTTTTGGCTCTCTTGCTTTTGTTTGGATCCCTGATGCTTCACGCACCAAGTTGGATGCCAAGAGTCAGAAACTGATGCTTGCTGGATATAACAGTCCTCACAAAGCCTACCGCCTTATTGATGTTGAGACATCTCGTCTCATATGCAGCCGCGATGTAGTCTTTGATGAGCAGCGAGGACCATTCATGCCTGTTTCTCCTGTTCTTGATCCAGCAGACCAGCCTATGCAGGTTCATGATTTGGGAGTTCGGCTTCCATTAGGTCCACCTGATGGGAGGGCTCCAGTAGCTCCTACAGCTCCAATCTTGCCAGTGATACCTGTACAGACACCTCCGGCTTCTCCTGCAGGATCACTGCGTTTTGAAGATGCTTCACCTGAGTTTGATCCAGATTCTTCTGATCAGGATCCTGCCGATCAAGCATCTCCTAGTACTACTGTTGGTCATTCTCCTCTCCGGCCTAAGTGGTGGGCTAAGACACTTGCTAATCTTCATGATGATGAGCTCATTGATGGGAGAACTGCTCGGAAAAAGAGCAAAACTACAGATTCTGTTAACTTTGCTCTTATGGCCAACATTCACAGTGTGTTTGAGCCTCAAACATATTCCGAGGCTAAAGGAATTCCAGAGTGAGAACAGGCCATGCAATCTGAACACCAGAGCCTGCTAAAGAACAACACTTGGGTCCTTTCTGATCTTCCCCCAGGGAAGAAACCCATTAGCTGCAAATGAGTTTACAAAATCAAATACAAATCAGATGGTACTTTGGATAAGTACAAAGCTCGTTTAGTGGCAAAGGGCTTTTCTCAGCGTCAGGGCATTGATTATGAGGAGACCTTTGCTCCTACTGCAAAGATGAGCACCATCATATTAGTCCTAGCCATGGCAGCACAGTTTGGCTGGAAGGTCCATCAGATGGACGTAAAGAGTGCTTTCCTGAATGGTGATCTCCATGAAGAGGTATACATGACACAGCCTCCTGGTTTCAAGGTTGCTGGTAAAGACCATCAGGTTCTCAAATTGGTAAAAGCTCTCTATGGTTTGAAGCAGGCCCCTCGGGCATGGTACATCAAGATTGATACGTACGTCAGTGATCAAGGCTTCAAGAGGAGTTCTTCAGACTCAAATTTGTACATCAAGACTACTGACAGTGACATCATCCTTCTGGTTATCTATGTGGATGATCTGATCATCACTGGCAGTTCGACATCTTTGATTCAGGGAATCAAACAACACTTATGCCAGTCTTTTGATATGACTGACCTTGGACTCATGCATTATTGCTTAGGTGTTGAAGTTTGGCAACAGTCTTCTGGTATATTCATCTCTCAGTCCAAATATGCCAGGGCCTTGTTAGACAAATTCCGAATGCAGGATTGCAAACCTGCATCTACACCTATGGAGAAAGGTCTCAAGTTATCAGCCAAGTCTGATTCTCCTTCGGTTGATGATACTACGTATAGGCAACTAGTAGGCAGCCTCATCTACCTATCTGCTACTAGGCCTGATATCAGCTTCGCAGTCAGCTATATTTCACGCTTTATGACAGCTCCTAAGGCTGATCATTGGATGGCAACAAAGCTTGTGCTTCCTTATGTGAAAGGCACTTCTGATTATGGACTTCTGTATTCTCGGAGTTCTAATCCTAAACTCAATGGGTTCACAGATTCAGATTGGACAGGCTCTGTTGATGATAAAAAGTCAAGATCTGGATATGTGTTTAGTTTGGGATCCGGTGCAATCACATGGACCAGCAAGAAGCAGCAGGCAATTTCTCTCTCTTCTATAGAGGCTGAATACAGAGGGACTGTTAAGGCAGGATGTGAAGCTGTCTGGCTTCGTCGGATGCTTGGGGATATGCAGATGTCACTAGCAGGACCGACTACTCTGTTTGTTGATAACGAAGGCGTTATCAAGTTAGCACGAAATCCAGTCTTCCATGAACGAACCAAGCATGTGGATGTTCATTGTCATTACATATGACATCTGGTTGAAGACAGGACTATAGAGCTGCAGTATGTTCCTACTATAGATTAGACTGCATACATTCTCACCAAGCCTCTTGGTCCTGATAAGTTTGTCAAATTCCGAGGACAACTTGGTGTGTTAGATAGATTAACCATTAAGGGAGGGTATTACAATAATAGATAAGATGTCTATTATTAGTTAATGGTTATCTTGTAAATATCTTTAGCTTTAGTTTGCTTTCGTTTTTTGCTTTCTCTAGAATATAATGTTTCTATTCTTTACGATCGTTTCTTAAGGAAACATCGTCTCATTCTTTTGTATAAATTGACCTTTCGGTCTCTATTATTAATAAGCAAGTATTTACCAATTACCTCATAATAAAAAGAACATTAAACAAGATAATACTATAACAAATAAAAAATGCCAATGAAAATATTTAAATCAATGTATACTTAACTTTGTTATTGCACCAAATTAGACATTACATCTCACAAACCATAATCTATCTATTAATTGAAAATAACAATCTACAAGTATTTAAATCAATGTATACTTAATTGTATCAACATACCAAATTAAACTTTGCAATATATACAACCTTAGAAATTGTTTAGATTACACATTTTCAATATCTGTCCTTGTTGGTAGATAGACAATTATCTTCTTGTTCTTCATTACATTTTGTAACACAAAATCTACCCTAAAAAAACATCTTTTGCACGATTATTTATGTTAAATACAAAATATATTAATATCATTTTTTAAATATATAAATAAAATGTATTATTCTTAAAATATATCTAGAATATATTTACAAACTTTAAACAATAATGTTAATATTTCTTGTAATTTTTTTCTTCTTATTTTAACTTAAACCTTTTTTTAGAGTGGGAAGATATTCACTAAAAAAAATGATTTAAATTTGAAATTTTGATAATAGAAGAAATATTGTAAAAGTTTCAAAAATAATTGAAATTTTTATATACAAACTTATTCAATTAATAGGTCAAATAAGTTCTTATGTTTATAATAATTTAATGGGAGAAATCTCTCTCTCTCTCTCTCTCTCTCTCTCTCTCTCTCTCTACACACACACACACACACACACACTTACACACACTTACTAATTATATTATAATGAATATAAATATTAACAAAATTATATATAGATCACTACTCTAAATGATATTTCAAAGATAATATAGATTAAATAAATAATTTATCTAGCAGACTTAAATGTTTTGCATTAACATTTTTTTAAAATTTAAATATACAATTATTTGATATGTTATATTTTTTTTGATAGATAATTGATATGTTATACTTCAACATAAATAAGTATATATATATTAATTTGAGATAGAGATGGAGAGAGAGACATAGGGAAATGTGCAAAGAAAGGGGGAGAGATAGATTACAAAGAAGAGGGATGTAGTTTGGGGGAGGGTTGAGGTAGGAGGGGAGAGAGAGAGGGGGTAGAGAGGAAGATATATAGGGATAATGAAGGATAGAGACAACTAGATGGAGAGATGGGGAAGAAATATAGACATAGAGAGGGATATGCGGAGAAGGAAAGGGATAGATGATGAGAGAAGAGAAAGGGTAGATGGAGATGGTAGGGATAAATATAAATATAAATAGATGAGACATAAGGAAAAAATATGTGTGTGCGTTGGGGGGGGGGGGGGGGGGGGGTGGGGGAGATGATATATATATATATATATATAAGAGAATGCACGATATATAAATAAAGATAGAGGTAGAAAGAGATATATAGAGAGAGATAGTGAGGGGGCAATATATAGGGATAGAAACAAATCACAATATAGATAGAAACAAAAGGGGAGATGCGGGAAGAAAAATAGAGATGCAGATACATAAAGGTATAGAAAGGGGGTGAAGGAGAGAGATGAACGAATAAAATGAGAGAGATGTGACTAGATACAAAGAGGAGAGACACAAGATTGATATTCTTTTAGAGAAGTCTCACATGAATATTTATATTTTGTGATGACATAAATATGTAGAGATATGAGAGATGGAGATGGATAAAAAGTAATAGAAAGAGCTAAAGCAAGATAGAGAGATCTAGCTAGAGCTTGAGGAATATAGAGAGAGAGAGGGAGAGCTTGAGGAATATATATATAGAGAGAGAGAGAGAGAGAGAGAGAGAGAGAGAGAGAGAGTTCTCTTCAAAAAGAGTAATGCTATTTTCCCTATCCCTCTCCTCTATATATACTTTTTGATAATTAATTTCCAATATATCTTTGGCATACTTATTGTACACCAAAGTGCGATTGCTAGTTGTATCGACACACCAGATTAAACATCACAATATATACAACCTTAAAAATTGTTTAGATTGCACATTTTCAATATACGTCCTTGCTAGTAGATAGACAATTGTCTACTACTTCTTCATTACATTTTACAATACAAAATCTACCCTTTAAAAAAAACATCTTCTCCACCATTATTTATGTTAAATAAATAAACAATGCTTCCTAGTTATTATTATTATTATTATGTTTATGTTATCACGATAAGACGAAATCAAAGGGAACTCTTTAAATCAACAAATCCACATTTTTAAATAAACGGGATGAAAGACCTGTTCAAATGTACACATTCTCCCACGGACCATTTTTAAATATTCTCGTGTTCATATTAATACTCTCCCATGGAATATTTCTAGCCTGGATAACATTGAAAGTTATTATTCGTACATTCGTTAAACCAAAATATCCTACCTACTGTATCAAAGAATTATTTATTTATTTAATAACATGTTTCCTTTCGCTATAATGCGGATGCCGGCCCCAATCGGAATCCGCCATCGGGGGCCGAGTTTGACTTACGATCAATGTTTTTCCACCATAAATTTGAAGTTCCTTTGTAATGAACTACTCTGTGGCGAAGAGGACAATTTATGCATATAGTATCAGCAATGTTGTTGTCCTCCACGCGAGGTAAAGAACGCGGGACAGGTAACAACGAATCATTGGTCATATATGACTTTTTCTCACTGTGTAGCAACGACAGAATGAAGCAGAGCAATTAAGAATGATCGGAATTTAGCAAGAGAAATGAATTTATAATCTGATGCTACAATTAGCTCCAAATTGCTCTTCCGACTCTTCGTAGGTCGACGGTAAGCTCACGTCAATTTCTTTGTTGCATTTGCGTTCATTGCTCGTATATTCTTTCTGTAAGATCACAATCATTGCTTTTTGCTCTTTTATAATGCTTTTTGGGCGTTTCTTGAGATTATCTTCATCTCTGAACATGAATATTCTCGTATATATGGTTTGCAAATAGGGTGATGAGTAAATTTGATTGGTGTAAGGTGTCTATGGTGTTTTCTTTCCCGGTTGTTTGCTTTTTAAGAAGATTCGGAAGAAATTGCTTTGCTCTTTCATGAGTCGTTTGGCTTGGAAATGAAAATAGGAAATGGGTTCGGCAATTTTGAATGAGTCAGTTTGCAATGTTCATAATTGTTTGTTGGGGTTATTCTCATGAACCAGTTAGGATTTGGACTAAAGACTTCACATTAGCATGTTGGGGTGCGTTATGTCCGAGCCACTGGCCCTGTTGTTGTCCAGACCGTGTGTTCTTCAAACATATTGCAGGTTCCAAGAGAGTGGGGTAATCTCTCTGTCTAACAGCTAGGCACAGAAGCCACAATTGTCGAGGATGGGCTGGGGAAAAGGCGAATCTGAATTAATTATAGAGGGGGTAGGTACTTAACATGGACTAGTTTTCGACCATCAATGAATGGGAGTATTTGACATGTGTATATTTTGGACTAACTTATTCTATCGTCTGGAACTAGAGAGGGATACATTGAATCATTAGTTTGAATGCTAATTGTGTACAAAATCACACCATCATATGGAATCTTGATGGTCAAAACTCAGTAGCATTATACAATAGGTAGCTAAAGAAATGAAAAAGTAAATGCAATTTTTTACATCTAGCTCTTCCCTATACTAGTAAAAAATTTGAGCAAGGTTGAGGTTCTGAATTGTTGTAGAAGGCTGTGGCTCGACTTCCATCCTGGTAGTAGATGGAAATGCCGCCTCCTAATATCCACTACCAATTTGAACCAATTATTTAACACCTTTCCAATTGAATATTCTGTCAAACAGTCGTTGTGCTCGTGAGAATGATATTAAGGAGTTATTATTTTCGTTTGTTCATGTGTTCCCAGGTTGTTTTCTGATCGGAGTTGCAGAAATAGAAAATGATAAGAGAAATCCTGTGAACTGCCTATAAGGAGAGCAATCAAATACTGTTAAAACTTGGTCAAATTTTCAGAGAATCGTTCTTCGAAGAAACCAATGCAAGGCACCATAGGAGTAAGCTCAAAATAGTCAACAATAGCTCTCTCATTCCCAAGACCTTGCAATTCCACGTAATAGCTATTACTGAAATCCAATCTGCTCTTCCAAACACAAGTGTAAGCAATAAGAATAATTAGGTGGCCAAAAATCCAACCAACCCTAAAATTGGTTAGCCAAACCTGTCACGCTCTCCATCTGCTGCCAAAATGAATTTTCTATCATTGTTCAAATGAGCTGATTGGAATGAAACTGTTCAATACCAAAAAATAAGATTCCGGATGAATGAATATAATACAAATGAACAAAACGAATATATCCCTCGTAAATCTGAAGAGACCTTCATTGAAGGTGAAATTTTGGCAGGTATGGAATGATGCTGGCATCTTTAATATGAGAACTGATGACCAATGAACCGACACCATCCAGCTTGACCATGTCACTCACTAAGCACAATCGACTTGACCACAAAATGAAATGGTCTCGGCCATCACACACACTGGGCCATGAAATAGAATGGCGGCTCACATTATTTTAATTTACAATCCTTCTCAAAATTCTTTGAGCACGGTGAATGATAAGAGACAGTGTGACCAAAATAAAACACAATCTGAAAATGATGGCAGATTATCATAGGCAAGATGATTTCTCTCGCAGCTATTAAAACATTAACACTCTGTTTTAGCAAAAGATAAATCATCAGTTTGTCATCTCTTGACAAGTGCACTTTGCTGCAATCAAATAATGTTAATAGCAAAATCTCATCAGAAATTTTCTGAATAAAAATCGTTCTCATTATAACAATATTCATCATAGCTACTCCTAGAAGTTAAATCAGAAAAACAGAAAATTAAGTCATGGAGTCACACTTGTGACTTCCACAATGGCTACTCCTAGAGGGTGGATCTACCATAGCTACTCTCAGAGGGTGGAACAAGGGATTTCACCTCGAACTTCTCTTGTAGAGAAGAACTCATTAACAAAGGATTTCACCTCAAACTTCTCTTGCAGAGAAGAACTCATCAACAAGGGATTTCACTTCAAACTTCTCTTGCAGAGGAGAACTCATTAACAAGGGATATCTCCTCAAACTTCTCTCGCAGAGAACACATTATCAAAGGATTTCACCTTGAACTTCTCTTGTAGAGAAGAACTCATTAACAAGGTATTTGACCTCAAACTTCTCTCGCAAAGAACTCATTGAATGAATGAATGAAAGATTTTAAGAACATCTACAAGGCCAAGGCAGCTATGGGACCCGCATGTAGCACCCACCTTCAAAAGAGGCGAAAATCTAATCTAGCTGTAAACTTTTGACTAACTCATCTCTCCATCGATGTATTTTGATAATCAGGTTTGTTGTTATGCCCAACTGTTTTTCCTCAAATAAGTAGTTCAGGTTTCTTTTCTCTAATATCTCTGCATACCTAGATTTGATATCACTGTACGCCAGGCACTCCTTGACAAAGTGTTGCTCCGTTTCCACAATCCCCATATCACAAAATAAGCATGTTCTGTCTGCTCAATCTTCTTTTGGAACCTGCCATCTACCTATTTCACATCTCAGTTGATGAGAGCTAGTTCTAAGCTAAGCTATAACCATTTTTGCTCTCCATTTAATAGGTGCTCTTATATATGCCTTTTCATCATGACAAGAGGTGGAATTAAATTCCTTAATAAATTAAGATTTTTTCTGCCCCTTGTGTCTTGTCCACATGATATTATGAAAATTTTCCATAACAAACTTCTTTAGATCTTCATTATTAACTAGGCATGTATGGATGTTAACATCCCATTTGCGCATCCTCTTAACATTTTGCTCCATCCATGTGCCTTTTCTCCTATCAAGCTTTTCTTCAGTGACTAGCTTAGGCCATCGATGACTTCCTAGACCTTGAGTTTTCTTTAAATAACCTAGCATCTGAACCAATGCAACGACTTTTAACGAAAAAGAGCCAGCCTCAGCCAATAAGATCTCATTGGGCATTGTTGTCTTGGTTTTGAGACTGCTGATAATGAAGTGCTTTTGAATTCTTTCCACTTGTCTCCATTTCTGATCGGACATACTGCTGCCCCACACCTCACACCCGTATAGAAACACTGGGGTGACTAGCAGACCAAAAAGGTTTTTCATGGTCTTCCAATCCTATAATTTTGCATTCCTACACCTATTTTGTAGAATATAACACCTTCAAGCCCCCTTAAATCCTTTTTGATGTGCATGTATCCCAGTTGAGTTTGTTTTGAAAATCTATTTCAAGGTATTTGTACTCGTTCACAATCTCAAGAGGGTTACCCTCAAACAGAAATTCGTCCGGAGATCTCCTATTCCTCTTTAACGAGAAGATCATAACTTTGGTTTTACTTGTGTTCAATTGCATTCCCACCTCATGAAAAAAACTTTCTAGTGCCTTCAAGTGTTTTTAAAAATCCTTAGCCGTATTAACAAGTATGATGAGTCATCTGCATATAAGAGCAATTTCATCACATAGCTAGCCAGCTGCACCCCCTCACTGCTAGTCTTGTTTAACTATTCTTCCAACTTGTCTATGTAAAACCGAAACAAGGTTGGAGACAATGAACACCATTGTTACAAGGGATATCATCGCGATTTTCTCTCTCTTAGAGAAGAACTCATTAACACATAAAATATCATCTAAATGTCGAGATTCTGATGCAGGAGCATTGAGCTTGGATTTTGTGGACCCTAAGTTTTGCGCGGTTAGGGTTATGTTCGAGGCATATTGTTGGACCTTGTCTTATGTGTGCATAATGATTGGAGGGATTGTGTTGGAGTTAGAGCTCTTTCGGTGGCTGCTGGTAACTTATTTCTTATTTCCTGGGTAGACTTTGGAGATTGTTTCCACAAGCTTCGATCCATGGGAGTTGGCTTGTATAATTTTAGATGTGGATCGTTGGATGACGTGCGGGCCTACGTCTAAGGCCGTGTAGGTTTATTTTATCTTATGAGTTAGTATAGTTATAAACTTGGGACCTGTCCTAAGTGTTATGTAATCTGTTAGGCCCACTTGTGGCTTAAGTGTTTATTTCATGTGACTTGCTAGGCCGACTTGTAGCTTGGTTTAGTATAAGTAGAGAGGCTTGTGATGTCTAGAGTAATTCAATTAGCTAGGGTTGATTCAGTGGAGCATGGAGTAGCTAGGAGCATCTTGAGGGATGATAGCTAGGAGGTGGATCTTCACATATGAGGATTGAGTTGAATTCTTCTTTGTATTGGTTGTAACACGGAAGGCCTTAGAGCTAGGCATGTTGGATGTTAATCTTATGATTCTATTAGGAGATTTGGTGTTGTTTTGGATCTACATCTCTGTGTCATTGTTGTATTTATGCTGTGTGGTTATTTGCTAGGGGTTAGGTCACCTCTTTTGGGGGTTCACTCAACCTTGCATTGCGTTAGGTGGTATCAGAGCCTAGTTTTGATTTGGTGGTGATTGTTAGAGTGTGGTTGTAGAGATTTCATGCGATTTGGTTTGCCTAAATTTGTGAAACTCTTGCTTGGTTATTGTGCGAGGTGGCAGGTTGCAACATGATTTGCAAGCAACTTGGAGGCTGTCACAAGGTGTTGGAATAGGATTTGTTGTAGAGGGTTTTCAAAGATCTTGGAAGATGACTCCGAGAAGATTGGACCCTAGGGCGATTGTTGATCTCTATGATGTGGTGGAAACCAAGGTGACAAAGAAGTTTGCTCGGTTGGAAGTTGATTTAACCGATCAAATCAAGGAAAGGATAGTTGAGTTTTGCAGATATTATCATAGTTGGAGTCTACCGATCCAAAATAGAGTTGTATGGCCGATTAGAAGACTTGTTTGAGAAGGAAGAGGGCATGACAAGGTTGTGGTGGAGGTAGAAGAGGTATGTGTGGTTGGTTTTGTTGATTAGTTTTTGGAGTCTGATATGCAACCTGTAGAGCAACTTGTGGTTGTATCTGAGATACCTAAGGTTACCGAAGAGGTTCCTAACCTTGTTGAGATTGGAAAGGAGATGTTTTTCATGATTAGTTGGTTGTGTCTGACATGAAAATTGTAGAGCATCTTATTGTGGATGATGAGATTGCTGATAATGAGGTTTGCATTTGTGGAAATGAGGATGTACATATGGATGAGGATTTGCATATGGTTGCTGATATGGATCAGAATTTATATGTTGCTGCTTATATGGTTGATGATTCTATTGTTGCTGATATCGACATAGATCTACATGTTGGTGATATCGATGTGGCTACTGATGTGGAGTTGGATTTACATTCGGTTTATGTGGATTCCCTTATTGTTGATGAGTTGTAGGAATTGTTTGTGAAGTTTTATTATGTTCAGTTTGTTCTTGGGAGTGAGCATGCTAATTGGGTTGCTGAGATTCATATGATTTTGATGTTTGAATGTGTTGGGTGGATATTTTGCTACCAACAATTTTGTTAAATTCCAGTCACAAAATAGGTAGATCAGCCACAATGTATGAGACCAAGTCTCTCTTACATTAAAGGGAAGGCTCCACCTTCTCACCGTTCCTTGGATCAACTCAAGGTAAGCAAGAAGTTGAGAGATTATGTAAGGGGTGTTACTGATATTCTTTCATCTTTTCTTTCAGGAAAGAATCCACTTACCCACGGAGCAAGTAATGGGCAAGATTAAATCTCTAAACTACAATTCTATTTAATAGTTGGAAACAATGATACCTCAAAGGTTGATTGAAAGCATATTGGTCTGGTTCTAAGTCCTGTTTGTCTAATTTATAAGAAAAATCACTACCATTGGGGCACAAAGACTTCCAAAAGTAGATGATTTCTATTCCATAAGAAAAACCTCTACCATTGGGGTGCAAAGTCTTCTAGAAGTAGGGAAATTCTAACTAATTTTGGTGAATTTGTTATGTTAATACAAGCTATAGTCAAAGCTTCTAGTCTATATATCACCACAATTGCTCCTAGTCAAAGCTTCAACTTTGGTTGCTTCTTAACTCACTATGCTTTATTATTGAACACACAATAATAACATGAATCAAAGACAATATGCACAAATTACAGTCAAAACTTCTAATTTACTCTATCACAGTTGCTTCTAGTCAAAGCTTCGAATCCAATTGCTTCTTTATCCACCTTTCTCCCAAATTGGTACTACATAATCAAAGTTATGCTCGCACAAGTTTGGTAGAGCTTTCTTGCATACAATAAAAGATGATTTTTACAATGAGGGGGCACTCCTTTATATAGGCAAAGGAGTTGAGATAAAAACGGAGGAAAAAGTGGGAGCAACTCAACCAACTTTGACTCGATCAAACTAGGTGAGAGAAATTATTGGATTACATGTCATAAGGACATGTAAATCGAATTACATGTAATCATACAATTTTATGCAGTACATCCTCTCTAATCTACAAACATGAAAAACACTTCAAGAAAATGTTGAGGTTGTTGATTTTGAATGAATCAATCCTATAGATTGTCAGCAAAGGCCCTGTACTTGATGATGCAAACCCAAATGATCATAGGATTGGGAGTTCCTGTATTTTGTGCCACTGCATTCACTTTGATAATCATGATATTGTGTTTTTTGATAACCTTTGACTCTCTTTGATGAATTGCTTGTTGTTATTTGAAAACTTGATGTGATCAAGCTTTTTCTCATTCGAATTGTTGTGAATTCTCCTTCGTAGATTGACATATTATGGGGTCTCTGACACTTTGAAAACCTTCTCGATGGTGTGTCCGGATGTAAACTCGGAATAACTTTCCATCAACACCTTTAACTTTTTCTTCTTTTTGAAGCAAAGTGCTTGGTGCATTCCCACACAAACTTAGGTTCTTGGACAACCATTGGGAAAATGGAGACCAAATGAATTACTGCTTCCCGAGGATCAAAGCATATCTTTTCGATGGGATGTCTCTTTTCTTTGAAGAAGTTTTGACATATCTTGAAGAGTGCACCGTAACATGAAGATGAAAACATCTTCCAATGAGATTGCATCCATGAAAACTTTGGGATTTCAGTTACAATGACGAATCCATGAGGGATGATTGTTCAAAGTATGAATTAGATATGGAACACATATGATGGCTGGAAGTGAACTGGAAAGCATGTGTATTTGGATGGGAAGGGCCAAAGATCGGACTCTCAAGGGCTGATTGCATGTGGGCAAAGATGGGCTTTTATGGGTATCACCAAGAATGCAAGTTGGGATGCATATAGATGTGTGCAAATGGCGACATTGGTGTTCAAAAGTGTGACCTTTTACCAAAATTGGGTTCTTTAGATGTAATTACATGTAAAGTGATTTACATGTAATAGTTGTTTTAAAGTGAACATGCAATTAGGTTTGAAGGATGGAAATGCATGTAAGTGGGAATGAAGGATGAGATTACATGAAAATGCGGATGAAGAATGAGATTACATGTAAACACATATGGAGAATGAGATGCAAAGTGCTTTGGCATGTGATAATGAATATGGAGTGAAGTGATGCACTTGCATGAAAAGATGAAAAGTGTAATGAAGTGAAATGATCTTACGTTCTTGAAAGAAGGAAAACAAAAAAGCAAGTAGACAACGAACGAAATTAAACACAAAACAAACACATACCTTTGGTCTTTGATTCAAACATGACAAACAACAAGTTGCTCTTTTATGCAAATTTGAATTTGGAATTTGGGGAAATTGCAAACACAAAAAAATGGAAGTTCTCATCTTATTTAAAGAAAAATTGCACAATACATGGCATATCTTTGGACAAATGTACAAGGATGAATGAAAATATGCAATGAGATAACAAAGGATTGACAACTTCAACTTACTTGGTGATCAAGGAGCCAAAAGAGGAAGATTAATGGGTTTGAAGAATGTTTCTCCTCCAAATTCGAATCTTCAACAACTATATTGACTTCTTCAATACTTGCAAATAATGGACATTAATGAGCAATCAATGGGACATTTTTGAATATGAATGCCAAAACCGTGCTCAATAACTTCTAAGTATGCAAGCATTTTTTGCAAAAACCAAGTTCTTGGATTATTTTTGTCAAAAATGTGGCCTCAAGCTGACATTACATGAGTCGGTTTTGGCATTGAAAGGCAAAAACGTGTTAATGAATAACAATATCAAGGATTAAAACCCCAAGATGACTCCATCTTGGACAAAAACGCGATAAAAAATTCCTTGAATCTAGGCTTTTTAAAACCAAAATGCATCTTTGAAAGACTATGAAATCATTGAAATGTAATGTTTTTTGCATTAGATTCAACATCTTGTGCATGAGAATGCATAACAAGGCAAAAATGACCCTAGTTTGAGAGATTCCAAGCCATGGAATGGGCGGATCTGGAGTTTCTTTGCAAAAAAGTGTTCTTGGAGAGCAAGAACATGAACATTTTTGGCCTCTTTTGCAAAATCATGGTCTTAAGATGCATTTGTATGTGTTTCAAAGGCAAATGAAACTCTATAAGGGAGTTTGCATGTTTTAAAACTTGTCAAAACCTAGTATATGGTGCAAAATCGCATTCTCCAAGGGTTTTTGCATGTAATGCATTTTCATGTCTTTGAGCCTTTAGATGCAAATCGCATTCTAGGAGACTGATTGCATGTTTTAAATTACATGCATTTACATGTTTAAGTATTTCAAAATGACTCTCTAGTGCAAAATCACAATCTCTAGAGGCATTTACAAACATGTAAATGGGTTGGAAAACATGTATGCACAACTTAAGTGATCAATTAAGCACATGTCTAATCGATTTTTGAGGAAACATCACGTAATTGGGTCAAAAATAACATTTACACTATACGATTAATATATTATATGCAATTATCATTTCAAAAAGTAATATTCAACCTAGATGTTTTAAATAAAACATAAAATAACACAAAAATAAATCAAACTATATAGTTAATAAAGTCACTTAAGGGAAAAATTTAAAAGCAACTCATTATGAAAATATAACATAAAGTGCTCTATAGTCACTTAAGTGATAAAGTAACTTGAAAACATAACATAAAGTGAATTTATGTTATATTTTTCAAAAAGTGAATGTCAACATTACAATATAACATGATATTTTAAATTATGCAATTGCATTTGGAGAGTCCACCTTTTGGGCTCTAAAATGGTCATATCTTTTGACTGCCAGTCTGATTAAGCCCTATAATATACCTAATTGAAGGGAAAATTGAAAGCAATGGTTTGAGCAAAACCAAGAGACTAAAAGCAAACAAACACACTCAAAAAACGAGAAAATAGACGTTTGAAGGCTTCAAAATTTAAGCATAACCTTATTAAAAACAAAAACAAAAAGGACTTGATAAAAACTTTCAATAAAAGGATTTGTTATACAAATTGGGGTTGATTGATCGATCAATGTTGGCCAAATAAATAACAAATGATCTTGTAATGTCCCCGTTCTTGGCAAGTCTGTGCAGTTGATGGAGTTAGCTCATCATAGTGACCCTCGTGAGCTGATAGGGTGTTTTGGGGGTCCCAGTTGTGGACTTACTATTTTTAGTAAGTCTATTATTGGTAGTTGCTATTTTTGGTAGTGCAGTGGGTGGCTTTGGTAGTTGGTCGTCAGCTGTAGTAAATAAGGTTAATAATTGCATGAGCTCTTATTTATTCATTAATTAGTAAGTGGAATAATTATAATAATATTTATGTTATTATAATGGCATTAAGAGATATTTCTAAAAAGTGTGTTGGAAAGTTTCAAGTGTTTGAGTTCTTTTGGGAAACTTCCACAATTTTTGAAGTGGAGTTTTTTAGGAAACTTTGGCCAACAAAGGATTATAAATGGGAGCTCATTTCACTAGGAAAAGCACGCTTGGAAAATTTATTTGCTTTTGTTGCCTTTGTGGCTTTTTCTTGAGTGTTCTGAAGTTTTTGCCCTTGTTGAGGTATAAGGGTTGAGTTTGAGATTCTGAGAAGTGCATTCAACCACTGTTGAGGTAAAGTGAGTTGAATTGTCTACAGTTTGATTTAAGAGGGCTTCTGTTGGCTGTGTTTTTTGTGGTTGGAAGTCTTTGTGATTGAAGAAGGTTGATAGCATTAATATCTATAGATTGAAGGAGACTTTGAATTATCAACCTAGGAATTGCTGAGTGTCTCCCACTGAATTATTTGTTGGTGATTACATTTGTCATTCTGAAGCTTCATTCTGGAGGCTTGTGACGTCAAGTCTGGAGGTTGGAAGGTGCACATACAATGCCTGCAATTCGTTGTATGAAGTTTGTAAGCCATTCTATTGAGTTGCGTGACAAATCTATTAAGGGTTTGCATTTATATCTTTGACTTGCGATTCCCATATTAGGATTTACAAGCGGTAATATTGCCTGTGATTGAAAATAGAGGGACGACTGTGAGTAATCTAGCTTGTGTGCAATGTTTAGAGGCAGCTGGAACCTTCACCAAGTAGCTGCGATCTGGGATGGATGCCTGGAACTAATGTCTAATGACTTGCGAACTTCATTAAGCTGTACATTGGAGGTATTTGAGGCAGTGGATGCTCTGGGAGAAGGCTTCGTTTCGTTTGGGCATTGCATTGGACCGTTCTGGAAATGCACATTTCTGTTTGGCACTCAAAGGATATACAAATAACAACTAGGTTCATCGTCATTGCAAATAAAATTTATTTGTATGCAAAAAAGTAACAAAACTAGTTATTTGTTCCATTAGTGAATAAAATTTTGGAAATTCAAACAGTTGTAATATTTGATGAATTTCCTTTGGAGTGAGTTGCTTGTTATTTCAGAACTATATTTTCGTCGCAAATCTCAAAGTTTGGGTTGTTTTGAAATCTTATAAATGACGTAATTGTTTGGGAAAAGTTCAATTACATTAAGTTCTTTTTGGAGTTGGACTCTTGACATTGTATACAAGTTTTACTTGCCAAGCATTTAACAAAATGCCCAACACCTGGGTAGTGTGAAGAATGGGTTTGATTTTGCTATAACTAGGTGAGGGTTATTACAGATCTTAGAGAAATGCGAAACTAAGTTGAAAAAGTTTCATACTGTTACCTACATTTTGTGGTGATACAGAATGGATGAAGTAGAGATGGTTGATTTGCAAATTTGTTCTATTGTCCTTGATGGATTGGAAGCCTTTGGTGAAGATATAGTGGAATGCAAACATTTCTTTTTTCATCAAAGTGTTCTATTTACCTTAGGAGTCTGATGTATGAGCATCGAGCTTGGATTTTGTGGACCCTATGTTTCATGCAGTTAGGGTTATGTTCAAGGCATATTGGTGGACCTTGTCCTATGTGCGCATAATGATTGGATGGATTGTGTTGGAGTTAGAATTTTTTTGGTGTTTGCTCATAACATGTTCCCTATTTCTTGGGCAGACTTTGGAGATTGTTTCCGCAGGCTTTTATCCGTGGGAGTTGGCTTAAGTGATCTTAGATGTGGATCATTGGATGGCATGTGGGCCTACGTCTAAGGCCGTGTAGGTTTATTTTATCTTTTGAGTTAGTATGGTTGTAAACTTGGGCCCTACCCCAAGTGTTATGTAATCTGTCAGGCCAACTTGTTGCTTGAGTGCTTATTTAATGTAACTTGCTAGGCCGACCTGTGGCTTGGTTTAGTATAAGTAGAGGGACTTGTGATGTCTAGAGTCATTCAATCAGTTGGGGTTGATTCAGTGGAGCATGGAGTAGCTAGGAGCATCTTGAGGGATGATAGCTAGGAGGTGGATCTTCGTATTTGAGGATTGAGTTGAATTCTTCTTTGTATTGTTCATAACCCAGAAGGCCTTACAACCAGGTATGTTGGCTGTTAATCTTATGATTCTATTATGAGAATTTGTGTTGTTTTGGATCTACATCTCCGTGTCATTGTTGTATTTCCGCTGTGTGGTTATTTGTTGGGGGCTAGGTAACCTCCTTTGGGGGTTCACTTGGCCTTGCACTGCATCAGATTCCCTCTCAACAGAGTTAGCATTCTCATAGCTTTGATTATTACAATATTAGACAATTGGATCCAATGTATGTCCAACAAAGAGCTCTTGCAGTCACATTGCTACACAAGCTTGCTGATCTCTGCAAAGGGTATGGCATTCTATATCTGTGACTCAAGTTCCCTCTGAATCTGATTTCTGCAGTTGAGTAGTCTCCTCCTGAATGCCATTTCTTCCTCTTGAAGAAACTAATTGCAATGAAACTCTGTATAGATTCTATCTCTTCAATAGGGTTATGTTCCATCAACTCAGTCTCATGACAGAAAAGTTTGTTCATTTCGTCAGCTTGCATGACTTGCATGAAATCTCTCATCATCTTGTTACTTCTCGATCTATCCTACAACCAAGAGAGATTAATAAATAATTTATATAATCAATCTATCATGAAGAGAAATCCCAGATCGACGCTGAAAGCGTACACTATTCCTAGTGAAATACATGAATTAATAATAGCTATATAAAATTCACGATCCATATTTAAGGATATAATCATAAAATACTTATCCCCTTATTGTCTGAATTTCCTCACAATCCAGCCAAAAAATCTTTTGCCATCACAAAATTATAGTGCAAGCAGAGAGAAAATTCGAACACCAGCACATCTTCTTGTACACAATCTCAAAAGAACCCCTCGGTTCTGGCATTTCTTAAATCCCGAATTTATTTTTCTTGTCCAAGATCTTTACTAGACCCTCTCTAATAACATGCTGAATTTTTGAATTAGAATAGCATAAATAAATAACAGATAATACCAAAGATACCCTGGGAAAACCCTCCTACTAGAGGGAAAAACCCAGCCATGCCAAAGAAATTCTTGTTTATTGAAATAAAGAGCAAGACTGATTACAAAGCTCACAAGCTCAGTCAGAGAAATGCATCCTACTCTTAGATTGCTTTGACTTGGCAATCACTCTTATAACAATCTGAGTGACTCCTGTTATCAGTTACAATACATGAAAAATCACATAGACTAGACAATACAAAATGACTGTGTCTCAACACATACATGCTTAGTGCGATAGTCCCAGAACTTACAGCACACTGTAGTATATAAGACATGATCACAAAGACTGATACAGAGCAGAGAGAATGAATACTAAAATCACTGTTCACCCAGCTAACAAAGAAAACTTAAACACTTATATTTCCTTGCAGCAGATTGAAGTCAAAACTCTGATCACAGTGATACCAAAAAATGATATTCCGGATGAATGAATATAATACAAACGAACAAAACAAATATATATCCCCCATAAAACTTAACAGTCCTTCATTGAAGGTGAAATGTTGGGGGTTATGGAATGACACTGGCATCTTTAATACGAGAACTGATGACCAATGAACTGACATCATCCAGCTTGACCACATCACTCACTAAGCACGATCCACTTGACCACGAAATGAAACGGTTGCAGCCATCACACACAGAGCCATGAAATACAATGCCAACTCATGTTATTTGTGATCCTTCTGAAAGCACTTTGAGCCTTAGTTACTGGTGCGCTCAGGTTTGCCCTGGATGCTGGTGCTGATGTGCACCGATGCGTGGATGCACCTGGGTTCTGCATGGATGCCCTCTTGATCCAATAAACATTAAAGAACAATCTCTTGATCCAATAAGAATTCAGATTTAACAAGTTGCCAACATATTTAACAACTTATAGTTGGCCTCATGCATTGTCATATTAAGGTTACAAAAGTTATAAGATAAATCATAATATCCGTAGTATGAAAAACCAATTCTTTTGCAGGAAATGGTTTCCTCCTTGGACCTTGAGTAAAGATGTAAAAATTCTACTTATACAGGATGATTTAACACTTTTGATCATAGGCAAAATTCTAGGTATATTAGAGGAACTAACATTAAGCACTTCACATATAAATGAGCTAATAACTTAGTCCAGATGCTTTCCATATTGCTATGGAATCTGAATTCTAACCCATAGTAAATCCAGGTAGCCATGCTAGTCCAGCTACTGACCATATAAATTTAAAATAAAAATAAAAAAATAAAAAAATATATATAAACGCATGCAAATGCATCCAAAATCTCTAAAAAAGAATAATCACGCATCCACACATCAGAACACTGCACCAGCATCAGAACCAGAACCAGAATTGGTAACTTAGCTTTGAGCACAGTGAATGGTATGAGACAGAGTGACCAAAATAATACACAGCCCGGACATGATGACAGAGTATCAGAGGTAAGATGATTTCTCTCGCAGCTAATAAAACATTAACAGATTCATCATTTTTTGGATAGACTTGTCAGTATCACCATAGGCCTCAAAACCTGTGTTAGATTGATCTAAATGCGTAGCCAATCCCATTGTTTTGTCATCTTGTCAAACAAATCCTCATCATATGAAGATACATGCACTTTTATGGAGTCGTTCTGTGACTCTGTTATACATCCTTCGTGAGTTGGGCTTTTTTCTTCAAATTTTATTGCTTTAATTGTTTCTTTGTCCTCAACATTACCTGGCTGTGGTTATTCTCCATCTGTATTGACCCCACATATGTGATTAGGTGTCCACACCTCGTGACATGTGAAACATTGTTGGTCTCTTGTCCATTGCTTCTCTCTTTTTGGGTATTTTCCACGTATGTGACCAGGTGTCCAAACCTCCTGACATGTGAAACATCATTGATCTCTTCTCACTTGGTTCTTTCTCTTTTGGGTGACTTTGTAGCCTGCAAACCTAAAGAAATCAGTTCCTCTTCAGTCAACTGGGTTTTCAACTTCTCAATTTTCTACTTAACTAATCTTTTTGAGAATTCATGAGCTATGGAATAGATGTCCTATTCCTTACTCCAAATGACCAACAAGTCAGATTGCAAGTGCTTGGAGATATCATAATCCTCATTTACAATCAAGCACAAAATAGTTAGCATGGCTACTCCATCATTGTTTGCATGATGCTTTTTGATTTTGCCAATTGGCAAAGAAGCATTGAAAAATTTGGAGAATTAAATCATTATACTTGAGATCAAGCAAAATGACAAATCACTTGACCTTAGCCATAACTTCTATAACCTTAGCCCTCTTATCAAAAGAAAGGCTTCTAGTATCACCTAACCCATGAAAGTTTTCAATAATTAGCAATAGAATCTTCCTCATTACTTCATCATTGTAGAACACTATAGGAGCTGTAATTCTTGTGATCTCACGAAGACAAAAGGTAACTGCAGGTCTTATCTTCTCAAGGATGTTCCATAAAGCTTGTGCCAGACCAGAGCAAGCACTGATCACTTCAAAGTCCAATTCAAAATCCTCTAATCTAATAGGTCTACTTTGGACAAACATGATTCCAATTTCTTTAACTTATAAAAGGACATCATCTGGAAATTGCATGAACTCAAATTCTACTCTAACTATAAGGATCTAATTCGTCACTTCTCTTTTTCTAAATTCCTTGGCTAGACACACTTAAATGTGTCATTCCAATCTTTTGAGAAAAGACTCACGGTTCTGTTTTGCTCCTGAAATAATTTTTTCCTTAGTTAAACTTTGCTTTCCAAACTGAAATTCACCAAATCTGATGTATACTTCAACACACAACTTGACAGGCTGGCAGGTTCAACAACTCCGATACCACTGTAAAATCTTCTATCAATTTGAATCAATTTTTTAACCTTTCCCAATTTAGTGTTTTGTCAAACAATTTCTATGCATGTGAAAATGATATTCAAGGATTTTTTGGGTTCTGTTCACGTGTTCCCATTATTATTTTTGGTTGTAGTTGCTGAAACAGGAAATAGTAAAGACTAAAGAGTATCGATTTTATTTGTAAGTATAGATCAAACTAAGCAAGTAAATAACCACTTTAATTTTCTTTAGCAACAGCAAATTAAGAATAATAGCAAAGATAGTTCATATAATCTGACCTCATATACATGACAGAAATAATGTCTCAGCACATGCAAAAATTTGCCAATATCACCCTTATGAGCTGCTGGAAACAGTTGACATACTCAGTAATGAACATCAGCAAGACTTTGGCTTCAACAGCAATGTAATGCTTAGTAAGCTCCTCACATCACAAAGAAATGCATGCACTGTTACCAACACAACTTCTATCTCAGGAGAAGACATGGTATTTGCTCTTCAATCATCAATTCTAAGGTTACTGTATATCTGAATGCCAATATTTCTGTCATTAAATTTCCCCAAATGCATTATTCACGTCTTTGTAGAGATAACAATATTCATAATAATACGCTCCAAATTCCAAGCTGGTTCAACAAATGGAAATCAACAATAAACCACCATGAAACATCCTACCATAGAAATCAGAAACTTCTCTTTTAAAGACTATACAGATGTATTTACTTAAACATTTTAATCCAAAAACCGAATTTGTAAATATCTTTTAGCACAAACACGAACCCATCCTGAATCTGCCTCTCAATCTGCACTAACAAATGAGGGATTTTGTCTCCAATCAACACCTTAAGAACTTTTTTGATCCTTTTATGAAACCACTTTGATGAAGATCGAGTCTTGACGGACCCAATAACATAGGTTCTAGTACTAGAACTATCAATGTAATGTGGTCCTTGTAGGAGTTGATAAAATCCAACTTCACAGCTCGCCACGATGACCTGCATGCAAATAGCTCACTGAAGAGAAACCGAAGGAGCAAGAGCTTGAAGCAAACAATGCAAGAGAAAAAATTTCACAATAGAAAAATGAAATTGCTATGTGAATGAATGAATTTACAATGATAGAGGGACTGAATATAAAGGCCTCAAGGAAGCTTGTAGAACAAGCTGGAAGGTGGTAGAAGATAAAGTTGACAACTAAGCACGCTTCCACAAAAAAATGGAACATGCTAGAAGGGAACAAATTCCCGTGTTGTCAGCAACTCATCACTACAACTATTAACTACACCCATTAACCTAAGTAAACTTAATTAAATAGAATAAATAATTAATAATTAATTATTTACTCTAACACCCCCCCTTAAGTGCAACTTAGGGGAATGCCTTAAGCTCACAAAACTATGATGAAATGTAGGATGGGTCCCAGCAATGAGGCCATGTTGGGTACCTATGTACAATGAAAGAAATGCAACCTCTGAAAATGGGGAAAGAGGGAAAACCTCATTGGGAAAAACCCTCCCCCAAAAAGAGGTAAAAAACTTCTGGAAAAAATGAAAGAAGGAAGGAAGGAAGGCCTCAACAAGATCCCCCAAGGACAACTTCCACCGGAAATGTTTCAAGAGACTTTCTCAAAACCATAAGTACAACCAGCCCCCCCATGAGAGAGAGAAAAGCTGCCAAAGCCCCCCTAGAACAATGGAGCCCTCGAAGAAAGAATCGAACCAATGAAACTCCAATGCAGAGTAAACAAGGGTACAAAACAAGGGAACCCCTGAATGAGAGGGAAAACTGGAAGGCCTATCTGATGCTCAAAGGAGAAAATATGAGGATCCTTAAAGGGAATCCCCAAGGCAGGTGTGATGATATTGTCATGAATGTCCACTGTAGAATCCGCAATAGGTACACCTAGTGGCTCGATAAATGGAGCTAGAGGATCAGGCAGAGTAGAAGAAGAAGAATCCTGCTGAAGAGAAAATTCCTCAACTGGATGTGGTGTGGCAGTCAAAATAGGGATCTTAGGAACAATACAAAGGTTCAAGTATCCTGATTGCACCACATGATGCTCTTGCAAAAGAGAAGTAGTGTGCTCCAACAACGGAGATGGTGGACCAAAGTGCGAGAAGGTGTAGAGATGAGTGGAAGGATCAACTGCCCCTGTAGCAATAAGACCTCTTGTTACACGATCCCGAATGAAGACTGAATCAACAGTGAACTCAATTGTCTTCCCTGATCCACTGCGTGTAATCTGAGAAATCGAGAGAAGGTTGGCAGACAAAGATGGAACATACAATACATCATTGAATATACCATCCTGGATGTGAACTGAACCTTTCCCACAGAATGGTAGGGCAGTGTTATTCCCCATGAGAATATGAGGAATAGGAGAAGCCTCAAGAGTAGAGAAGACACCTTGAGAAGATGTCATATGGTGAGAAGCACTTGAATGCAGTATCCAAGGAACCTGTGAAGGAGATGGAATGGAAGCCTGTAATGCATGACCCTTTCCAAGATCCGATGTAGATGGTGAAGATGTGGAAGAATATTGAAAGGCAGACCCTTGTGAGGTAGAAGAGGATGGAGAAGAAATAGTGTTCTTCTTCTGAAGAGCTTGCAAATCTGCAATTTGTTTCTCGTAGACATCAAATCTCTTCTGAAAACAATGTGCCTCATCATGAGATCCTTTCCGACAATAAGAACAGGTAGGAGTCTTAGTCTTCTTTTTCTCCTTCTTCTTAGAAGATGATGAACTAGTAGAAGAGGGATTTGATATCTGCTTTGACTTTTGCTCCTGTGTATCCTTGACAAGCAATGCCTGCGACTGTGAACCTGAAAGTGAATCCATCTAATTGATTTTGGACTGTTCACGAGTTAACCGATCACAAAATATCTCAAATGAAGGCATCCTGTGTCTGTCACCCAAGGCATCCATAGTGGAGTAGAAAGTGGAAGAGAAGATCTGATATTGGCCTCTCAACTTTGAGAGTATAAAAAAGATACACTCATCTTCTGTCTTATTTTTCCCACATCCTTGCAAAAGTGTACGCAGAGATTTGAACTTCATCAAGAAGTCCTCAGTGGTGGAGAAGTTTGTAATTGTCAAAGATGTCAATTCTGCATCAAGCTGAAGTACTCGGAACTCATTCACTGTGCCAAACAAAGACTAGAATTTCTTCCAAATAGCTTGCAGAGTGGTCAAACCATCCAAGTGAAATAGAAGACTCTTTGAGATGTTTAGTGCAATCAATCCCCTGGCCTCATCCATTTAATTCCTTTGCTGAAGAACCTCAAAAGGGTGTGTAAGAACAAGTTGATTCTTATCCAGACATGACCATAAGCCCCTTGACATGAAAAGCCTAGTCATTTGTGCCTTCGAGGTGTGATAGTTGTGTGGTGTGAGACGGGTCAAAGATGGATCTGCCATTGGGAGAGAAGAAGATTGAAGTAGAAGGGTCTTATTTTGAATTAAATTACAGAAAAGAAAATGCCCCCCCCACAACAGATAATGATATCCCTCAAATACCACAAAAGAACAACTATGGAAAGCAAGAAAAACTAAAAAAAGAACTTGGATTTCGGATGCAAAGAGGGAGGAAACTGGAGCCTCTACTTCAACACCAAAAATAGGAGCTCAATATTACTCCAAATTGATCCCAGATCTAGAAAGAAGACAATAAATCATGCATTTTAAAAAATAAATAGCATTGAAATATGTGTCCATATGAGCTCGAATGAAGCCTTTGAAGGTGCAAAAAATGGGATTTTCGAGTTGCAGAAAAATTGAGGAACAGAGATGTCAAACTTCCTTTGCAAAAAATAAAGAAAAAAGCCCAAAAAATGTCAGATCTGTTATGTCAAACCCTCTTTCTCATTTTTCTCCAAATACTGAAAAAATGCTCTTCCTCCCGATTGAAGAAAAAATCACAAATTAGGGTTTGTGTCTCCGAATCGCGGCTTCAAAAATTCTTCAGTCAAGAAGCAGTAGGGAGGCTCTGATATCATGTAGGAGTTGATAAAATCCAACTCCACAGTTCGCCACGATGATCTGCATGCAAATAGCTTGCTGAAAAGAAACCGAAGGAGCAAGAGCTTGAAGCAAACAATGGAAGAGAAAATATTTCACAATAGGAAAATGAAATTGCTATGTGAATGGATGAATTTACAATGAGAGAGAGACTAAATATAAAGGCCTCAAGGAAGCTTATAGAACAAGCTGGAAGGTGGTAGAAGATAAGGTTGACAACTAAGCACACTTCCACAAAAAGGTGGAACATGCTAGAAGGGAACAAACTCCCGTGTTGTCAACAACTCATCACTACAACTATTAACTACATGCATTAACCTAAGTAAACTTAAGTAAATAGAATAAATAATTAATAATTAATTATTTACTCTAACAGTCCTAGGCAAACATATGTATGTAATCTACAATTTGGCATACCTCTAAACTGCTTCAGCAGAGAAAGAGCTATAACAACACGACTTTCAATGTGATGATGTTGCGTATTTCCCTTAACAATCCATTTCTGATTCTGGCTCATATACGGATTTGTGTTTGTGTTTTAGTTGCACTCATGTAAGACTTGTTTAAGTGCTTATGAGCTGTCTTTCTTATCCCCCTTACTTGGAAGTGAGCCATCCCCCTTACTTGGAAGTAACAATGAATAAAAACTATAGCTCATTGGGATATTGGAGTTTTGTGTCAAACTAGTTGCTAGAGCTTGTCTCGCCACCATCAGCTGGATTCCTAGTGCCTAACACATACCAAATTGTTTTACCATTCGTACATTAACCACACACAAGCCTTGTTTGCAAATCCTTTGTATGAATTTCTTAATGTCCTCTATTGGGATCGCCCCAATTAAGATTCTATAACACAAAATCAAGAGCTAGGGTTAGAAAGTCATCAAGTAGGAAATCTCTTTCATTATGCTTCCTGCGACCATAAAAAAGTACACATATGTATACATAACTAATTAAATTGTTAGTATCTCGTAAGTAAATAAAAGATATGCAGATTTGTCTTGGAGTTACATAACAACATAATCATAACATAATTAGGCATATGGTAAGGATTTTTTTATAGCATTTCAACTTTCATGGGCCTTTAGTGAGGAGTGAATAAGCAGACATGATGAGGTGCCCTTTTTGTCAGTGCCCTAGGGATACTCTGTCCCCCTTAGCCCCATAACTTATGGGGTCGGTGTACCTAGCAGAATCATTATGCCATTTCTTACTATCATTCTATATTATTCCCTTCACATGGTTGAGGTCCTTTAACTATTTGATGCAGAGAGCACAACTAAGAAGCTTCAAATGGGCTTCCCACTCTTGAAATAAACCAACTGGCTATCAACTCTTCAACCTTCTTGCAAGGTTTCAACACACTTCAATCCTCCAATGGATCAAAGAAACATACTCTCCAACTTCACCAATAATCCAAGGACAAAGAACCAATCTTGCCCACTTTATGGGTTTTGCACCAATCTCCTACAACTAGGTCAATACTAGGAAAACACTCTAGAAGTTTGTCCCAAGGGTTCTAAGATGTTAAAAGATCTTAGGGCAACTATTTACCACAAACCACACCACTGGTTTGAATCATATGCTTGCATAAAGCCTCAAACCCCAATTTAGCCTAGTAGCCCTATGAGCCCCTTTTAGCCCTCCTGAAATGACTTTTTGGATCTAACTTAACAAAGTTTCAAACAAGACCCAAAACAAATTAGGTTAAACAAATTAGGTTATTGAATACCCTTTTCAAAGTTGCTTCAAACCCCAAAGCATCTTCTAGCCCCACTCCAACATTCCCTTTCCTTCACAAAGCAACATAGATTTTAAGTGATCAAGTTAGGCTTGGTTTACAAAGCAACCAATAGGAAATGGGGTCATGAAAATGAACTCAATACTCAAGAATGATCGACAACACTAAAATAACTTATTTCCAAATGCTTAGACCTTCATCAAGTCCCAAACTCCTGCCATTCACAAATCAGCACACTACAAGAAGTCAAATCCTTCATGGCACTTGACCTAGGGCTTGGTTGGAAAAATCACAAAACATGTCCTTCAGTTTTGGAACCTTGGAATCTTCAAGAGGACCCTACTAACTACCATTTCCCAAGTGGCCATGAAATTCCAACCAAGGAAATTGAAGTTAGAGGTCCATCTTTGCTGAATACACCAAAATGCTGTCCTAAAAACCTAGTTTCACTAAAAATGCGATAACTTGAATAAGAAAACACTTAGAATGATGAGACCAGAAGCAAATGAAAGCTGATTCAAAGCTCTATGTCAAACATCCGTCATATTTGGTTTGATTGTCCATACAGTTTGTGCAACATGCAAACAACGGTAAAAACGACTCCAAAACTGAATTTCCTTGTTTGTAACTTCTTCCAATCGGTACATTAATGCCCTCCAGACCTCACAAATCAGGTATATATCTTTCCTATGTCTATTTCAACAGTTATAACCAAGATTTTAATAGTTATAACCCTTTTCCTATTAAGTTGCAATTTTGAGCAAGTTTTACAACTTTCCAACTATGCAACTTTGCACAAAAAGTGCAATTTTTGCATTTTCTATTTGATTTCATTTCTAGGACTTGGAAAAGGTTCCAACATACCTCAAACCAACTAAAACCACCTAATCCTAGGCTTTCTTGACCAAAAACATTAAAAAACCCAAATTTTCTTAATGAGCAACTTTTGCTTATAAATTGCATAAAGTGCCTTAAGCATACAAAATGGTGTCTTGCTTTGACAACCATGTACTTTTCATCCAAGGTTTATTTATTCTAGCCTAAGTAGGTGAAAACAAACATGAAAACCAAAATATAAACCAAGTGCCTTAGTGCTCTGCACCACTATTATATGAACTCTACCATATGGGTTGGGGGAAATTGGGGGAAAGGTTACAATAGGGCGTCCTAACTCAACCCCAGGCCCAAGAGCAGAATCTCTTGTCCCTCTTGGACTCATACTTTATGGGGTGGCGTACCTAGTGAGGCCTCATTGTTCTCCCAAATTGCCCTTTCCTTCCATTCCATAAGGCTGATTATTATCATTGGATTACGATTGTTTGATAGATATACTTTTACATCATCCAAGTATAGGTTACAAATATCTTCTCTAATTAATATAGATCTGAGTTTATACATGATACAAAGTTGTTAATACAGATCTGATTACAGTATGTGAGTTATATGGTCTTAATATATTTTATGAATACTCATGTATAATACAAAGTCCTTCGTTTAACTTTATGTATGTCAATATATCTTCCCGATACACACACATACACACACAGACATACATGTACATATGCATACACACACACACACACACACCATTTGATTAGTATGCAGACACACACATATTTCATCCAGATTCATATCCAGATCAAGTGAAGTAATTTACACAGATATTAATAATGTGCAACTCCATATATAAACAGCAATATGAATATTTGTGACTGTTCAGAAATAGATGAATTATTCCTTACCTTTGTTCTTCTGACCTGTGTTACCTTGCAGCGTCCTTGCCTTAGACTTCCTTGTCGTATCCTTCAGGTGGTCTGCTTCTGTCTTCATTTGATGTTGTAGTTTATTCAATGGCTCTAATATGGTAGCCATTTTATTGGATTGCTATAGTATATTTGTTCTTTGTATTTCCTTTTTCCTTGCTTCTTATTAATGCCTTTCCAGCAATATGGAACTGTCGATATATATATCCCTTCAGAGGGAGAGAGGGATGTACCCTTTGCTGCCATTATGTCATTTCTGAAGAGAGGTGTCTTTCCATGTATTTTAATTCCTTAATCACAAATAACACTTCCAGATCACTGACTTTGTCAAAACTGTCTCAGCAACTAGATGACGTAAATAAGTTTGATCATTGCATTTGTTAGTAATTTGGTAAATATTAAATAAGCATATTAAGTAGTATTTCGGTCCATGTAGATAGAATGTGGATTAATAGTAATATTATAATAGACTTTAATTAATTTGAAAAATATATCAAAGTTTTAAATTGTTTAATATTAAAATCATGTAATAGAAATTAATTAACTAATTTGGTAAATCTATCAAATATGTGTTGTTGATATTGATTATTAATATATGTATATATTATACTTGTGAAATTCATAAATTGATTATTGATTGACTACAAATTGAGAATTTATTTATTTTCATATCTTAATTTTATTGTTATTATTTACATATCAGACAGGACGTCTCAAATTTCAGATATAACATACCCATCCCGAGCCTCATTGTTAGTGATCTCAAAGCAAAATTATACGCGATTAAGGTCAATTCTATACTATGTAAATGATACCGTTGCCAAAATTCCATGTAAAAAGACATGCTAGAGCTTGAGTACTCATGATTATTGGAAGAAATTTACATCCTATAGCATACAAAAGTTCTCAGTACCCCGTTTGATGACTTTATGTTGAGGATCACTAAGACTTGTTTTTTTTTTGTTCCTTTTACACAATAAAACACATTTGTGAGGACTGTATAATAATCTTCAATTTCTCTTTGAAAATGGAAGCATAGCAAAGAGTGTCACCACCTGCAAACACAGTAAATTGGTAAATTATACAGTAAAGAAAGTTTGAACATTATAATATCCTTCAGATTTCAACTCTTGAAGTGGGCTGATTGCAGAAGGTACATAGCAGAAACAAAGGTTGTAACAGCAATAAAAAACTTCCAAAGGCTAGGATGAAACCTCTACCTAATTCCCCAGGAGTGTGAGTCCAAAAGTTGCTGTGAAGAAAACATATTATGGTATTGCTTGAAAATATAAAATTCGATTTCATATTCAAACAGCTCACTGTCATATATGAAAATGTATCTGCAGTCTTTGAAATAGTTATGTTGTCTGGACAGTCTTCTTCGTAACCATCAACTTACATGTGAATACCCATCTTTGCAAAAGAACCTTGACTGCGTTTATATAGCTCATATAAATGACTCTTTAAATCGATGTCCATTATATTTAAGTCATACATGAAACGGTTAATTTCCTTTTTTATTTCAGTAAGTTTTTTGACCTTATGGAATTGTCTAATAGGTGCCTCTGCTTTTTAGTTTTTTCCATAGTTACTAATATAAGGTGAATGGTATTGGCATGAGAGACATGGAAAGGTACCAGCTTGCCATTTTCCAAGAAAATGGGAGATGGGTGCTCGGAAATGGCAGAACAGAGGATTATTTATATATGCAATTTAAATTTAGAAAAAAATATTATACAATGGCCATGCAAATTTGTAGAATGCAAAATGCTTAGAAAAAGAGATCTTCAAGCACAAAAAAATATAGTAATGAAAGGCAAAGATTTAATTATATTGAGATTCACATTATCATGGCAAACAATTATATTTAAAACCATATTCACCTGGAGATGGTAAATAGGGATTGCGACAGGAGTACCATTACTTTAAACATATGGTATGGGGCTAACTCAGAGATGGCTGTATTTTCAATTATTTGATATAGTGTACATAGACTTCCCAAGCCTCATTACTTTTTCTTTTCATACTAGTACCTCTTTGGACTTTGATAAGAAGTGTACTGCAAGAAAACTTGTAAATACTCATGCAAATAATAGAAGATTGCATGGTTAACGTATTTCTTTAGTTCTTTTAGCTCTTCTCAACCATATAATAGCATTTGAGAAGAAACCAATGTTATATATATGATAAAATTGAGATTTCTTTTATAGGGAGTCACTCTTCTATGAGATGTGTAGGGATCTCTTGATGTCTAAAGACATTCTCATATGTGATTCTATTATGGGGATGCATGTTTGATATGGGAGATGAGTATCAGGGGTTAGGATAAATGTCTTAAGTTAACAGTACTCTCTTTTTCCTTTCGTATTAGGCTCCTTTACATTTCTCTCCCTAAATTGAGGTAGACACTTCCCAATTTGTCATTATTATGTTTATTCTTTGCCTTTATTAAAATCCCTTTTTAGTCTTAAGCTAATTTAATCCATCTTCTATATACATAGGATTTGATTCATATGCTCATAAGCTCATGTCAGATGAGCTTTAATGGGAGTCATATAGAATTATTAATTTTGAAAAATGAGCTGTAGCATGTTTTAACTATGAAAACAATAGATTGCAAGTTACCTTATTTCTTGTCATTTTCTTGTGCTTTATCACCATTTGAAGTAAAATGATCTTTCAACTTTTGTGTGTGCTTTGTTAAGTTATGTGGTATTTTTCACTCCTAATTCTCTTAAATCTATATCCTGACCTCTATATATGCTATTTCATATCTGATACATTTTTGCAGGCTTCCAGTTAAACTTGGCCTTTGAAACACCATTCCTCAGTGCTATAGCAATTTCATGTATAGCTGCTTACAGATATGAACTTTTGTTGCTTTGGTTTTTTAAAGAGGGGTGAAACAAAGAAACGGGCATCAGAAAACGATGAGCTAGGAGATGGTAAGGCTTATAATAGTGATTAACATCAGATCTGTAATGATCAGAGGTGCTGCTATCTGATGAAGTTAACCTTCACTGCAATTGCTTTGTCCTTGTTTCTTCTCTTTTTTTTTGTGAGATGCAATGTCTTAATAATTAATTCCCCTGTCACCATTAATTAAATTTTGTTTATTGTTTCAGTATATATCATAGTAATTGTATACTAACTTTTTTCATTATATAATTGTTTGTGCTACAAGTCTTTTCAAGACTTCCGAATGTCAAATTTTTCACTTATCATGAATTGGAAATCGCGACAAGGAACTTTCATCCAGAGAATAAAATAGGAGAAGGTGGTTTTGGCAGTGTGTATAAGGTATCATAATTCTAATCTAGTTTGTCTCCTCATTCTCATTAGAACTTTAAAAGTTGGGTGTCCTTTTTATGATTTTGTGAACAGTAAAATCTTGAATACTCAGTCAAAGAACTCATGCTTATATCCAAGATTGAGATAGCATTAGTTGCTTGTATGAAAATGTCCTTTTTTTAATAAATATCTTAACTAAAGTTTTTATCTTGTTGAAGCTTAAAGTTATTTTGCTGGAAAGAATGCTTGGGTTGGCAAACTTTAACCAAGATAGCTTCAAAGAATTATGCCATCAGATTCCTGAATAGGTTTTCTATTGGGGCTTATGTTTGGGCTGTCCCTGATTTACTAGTATTTGTTGCTATCTGAGATGAGGGCTACCTAGTTCATAGAATTTATTAATGTAATTTAGCATTTACAACTAAATGGTATTGTGGATTGGCCAAAGCTGTATCTATTTAGAATTAATTTAGTCTTGAGGGTTATCTAGTCCCTAGAATTTGTTTTTGGTTTTTAGCATGTTTGATAGACTGCTAATGTACAGGTTGCAAATGTCCCTTCCTATTTTAACAACAATTACGTGTACAAGGCAAAACCCACCCCCTTTTATATTTGCTATTACTTTATAACATTTTATGAGAATATTTGCACTAACATGTATATACAGATAATGGAATTTATGTTCACGTACAGGTCTTGGTTGCAATGAAAAAAGTTATGCTGAAGACAATGATTGGCCCATAGCCATAACAATTTAAAAAAAAAAACTAGGGACTTGGAATTTTTTCTCTTTCTTTGGATGGTCCTTCGATCTCCCTAGGTTTTGCCTGTGCAGCACCCACAAGGAACCAAGGATACCAGGAATGGATGCTGGATGAACCTAGGCCTCTCCCATCTTGATGTTGGTACTTAAACCAGTACAGAATGGTATTGGGACCTTGGGAATATTTGGTGACAATTTCTGTTACATCAAGTTACAATAGATGCATTTCAAGCAAAGTGACAATTTTAAGAACCAAGGTCTTCACTTGAGGTGTCTCCCATTATGTTGATTGCTGGATTGGCAGCTTGAATCATGCTTATGATTCAGATATGAAAGTGCATAGCAGCATTTATGATGATACTTTATGCTGGCCTCCGAGCTTGGTAAATTTGTAAATGAATTATTGAGTTAAAGAACTTGTAATACCCCCTATTGGGACTTTACTTGATTTACACTAGAATTCCCAACTAGGGTTTGGGCTGCACTTGGAAATGGCAATATTGGGACTTTACTTGACTTACCCTAAAATTCCCAACTAGGGATTAGATTGCGCTTGGAAATGGCAATTTGTAACTTTTCCCTACTAGAGGCTGCTGATTCTCAATGATTAACATGCCTCACTATGCAGTTAAGTGAACTTAACTTAATAAACAACTACTGATCCATAATACATAAGCCCTAATTCCTTACTCCACTCCTTGACATCAACCTTAAGAAGGATGGGGATTTACTTGTATCAGGGCACCCAAACACCAATCTGCAAGTAGGTGCCCTCAAGGTTTCCAGAACATGTTTTAATACCTATCTTAGGACTTCTCCCTCAAGGATGCATTATATATTTCCTTACCCCATCTTGGGAGTTTCTTCCTGCATTGAGCGGCTTTACTCCATCTCTTCCTAACAAAACCAACCTATTTACTTCATGGTATTGGTGAGTGATTAAGGAATAGGCTATGTATATATTATTATGTATTACGAATATTTATATATAATTTTGATTTTATTATTATTAACACACAGACACATATTAGATCATATAATGATTTTTTTATTCCTAATAGGATTCAGATATAATATTCTCTCATCAGTATTTAACTCAGAGATGCTTGCCAGCAATATATTTCATTTCCTTTCTCATCTCTTCTTTGTGAAGAGTATCAATTATATATAATAATCTCTATCTTTTCCCATGATAATGAATATCAATATAGTATCTGATTCTTTCATCAGAAATAGATAGTGATTCTTTGATCGTCTTAATCCATGATACCATTTCCTTATCGATCTTTTGATGTGATCAGTACCATTTGTATTTTTGTAATTTCCATTCGACGCCCTTGAAGGAATGGGTTTGATCTTCATTATATATCTTTGAATGTTGAAAGGTAACATCCTTGATGATAGGATATATGTCTCTTCATGACCTTAAAGAGGCTTCAACAGATCGGTTTATTCACACCAATCACCTTTCACTAATTAATGTATATTTATGTTTAGTGCCAGCAATATGATTCTTGCAATTACCTCTTTAAACGTATTTCTCTATGATTATTTGTTAATGACTTAACTAATAAAATTTTAAATCTTCTTTTAATCGGCGATAATACTAATCTCCTTTAGAAGCAATAATTATATGAGCCAACTACTCTTGAATGATACTGTCCCTTAGTCGGTTGCGGCCTCATGAGTTTCAACATTTGACTTATTTAACAACTTGAATCACACCTGTCCAAATTCAGCAAATTTCTAGTTGATGGTAGACCACTGTTTGGTAATAATTTTATAGCTTTGTTTAGAACAACTTGATAGTTGCTGTTAGTATTCCTGATGTGATTACAATTATTGTTGCTGTTGTATTACTCCTCGTTTGCTAAGGGTTGGATACCTTTTCATATCTTATTTGTTGATTACTGTCTTCTATACTCAATGTATGTCAACTGATATATCTTAGTCTCTTCACGTATGAGCATTTGATTCAAGACTGCAATTTTGTCTCTCTAGAGACTTCACAAAGTCAAGATATTTAGTTGTCTAATAATTATATTATGTTATAAATTATCATAATTTATTTATTTATTTTTACGCTGAAGGCTTTTTCTGTATGAGATGGACGAGCTAAACTGATCGATCAATGGCTGATATTGTCTCTAGAAAATGGATGACCATCAAAAATATCCTGGCCGTTCATTTTTTTGTATCTTTGCTTTTTAGTTTTTCTTCTGTTGTCCACTATTCACATCCTTTCACCTGTTGAAATGAATTGCTTTTTTTCTGAGTGGTGTGTGATTAAGCCAGTCGGTCAAACTCAGCTCATAGGCATCCACATGACAGTGTTAGCAAGGAAACCCTACTAGCACCAAAATTGGAAATTGACAGCACCGGCCATGAATAATACTCGAATGCAGTTGCAGACGCGGTAAGCTAAAATCACTATGCTTATACTGCATCGACATTCAAAGGCTAATTACATATTTTCCATCCACATTTCAATACAGGGACCCTGTGTCAATAACAGGAAGCAGTGCAGAAATCACATCTGTTGCAAAGAAGTTAGGTGCGGTAGCTCCTTTGAGCTTCAGCAACCACATTTCAGAATCTTGATCATCTTAATCTTTCTTCAGAATGTCACATTGCAGTCCCTCAAAAATCATATTGATTGATGGAACAGCCTGTCATTTAATTTAAGGTAGGAACCTTGTATTGCCATTGGTTTGTAGCATATGTCATTGATGTCAAAATACAATATGCAACAATGAAACAATAAATTCACATTTTGCAGAATATCTTAACATCTGCTCGAATATATGATGCATCGTCAGTTTATAACATCTGCCCGAATATATGATGCTTCTTCAGTTTTTGCAGGCAAAATATAATTTACAGACTTTCAGAATGCTTTAAACAATGAACATGTCATGAGTTGTAAGGAATTATGGCTCAAGAACTCACAGGAACTGACTTATATGCAGTTGGATTTAATACAAGTCAATTTGGTCTCAAATCTTCCGGTATATCGCTGACAAGAATAATATAAATCTTAAAACTAAATTGTGCAGCCTGCATGTATGCTTATCTGACAACTTGATAAAGTTATTTGGAAAGGAAATAGCTATAGTAATCATAAAACAGTTGTCCACTGCCACATAATAAAATCCAAACAATGTTTGTCAGTTAAATTGGGTTTTGAAAATTGTTTAAAGATATGGCATGGCACGGCAAAGACGCATGAAGAAAATCAGTATTGATAAATTTAAATATTCACTCTGGACTTTTGGTTTTTATTTTGGGTTCAGAAGGATAAACCATACCTTTAACATACTGCCAGTCTTGGATTAGTTAGAGGACTTTGTTGAAAGAATGCAATTACATGTAAGGAAGTTGAAGGAAGTTTTAAAGCCATATTATAAACTACTTGCAATAACCGGTTCTTTGAACATTATAAAGCAAAATTAATTTGTTCATTTAACATAGACAGACAAAAAAATAGTGCAATTGTATAAGAATAAAAAAGTGTGACGCTGTTTTTAAATAAGATATGCATTATTATATAAGTATCGTGATTCTTTCTTGAAAGACAGAACTGTGAACATGAAACAGTGTTGAGAGGAAACTAAAGGGAGGTGAGAAATAAATTGAACTGACAGTGGGTAATGAAAGGAGTTGAAAAACAAATAACAAGGAGTATTGATAATCTAGGTTAGATGATTTCCTAGATTCTATACTTTCAGAGGCAGGTATAAAATCCATTATTCATTTTCTGATATTACAGTGTTGCACAGAGAGCAATTAACAGAGTGATCAATAAGATATGTATTTCAGATTTCAAGAATCTCTGAAGTTTATACAGTTGTGCCTATGTGATTTGATATAACAGTTATACTTGCATACATGTCAAGAAAATTAAGGAAACTGTCATACTTATTTGGATCAGTTCACAGAATTTGGTTTGTAATAGTTATCTCAAGAGAAAAATAGAGTTATACAGTTTGAATGATATTATAAGCAGTCATCAGAGACTGTAATGATGTTTGGATTGGTGTCCATTGAATAGAGTTGGGGCTCTTAAGTAGGTGTTGTTGCTCCTTAGGGTTGTAGCCCTTAAAATTGCAAGTGAACAGAAGCTTTTGGGGACTGGATTAGGATAGTAGCTCCTAGCAGTCCTTGAGTTGGTGGTTTTTCCTGAAATGGGTTTCCATGTTACATCCTGTGCATTACTTTTGTGAACTGTCTTCTCTTTACTATTTTTGCTGACATTATGTTAAATGCAATACTTAAAATAGATTTAAACAGCAATCTAAATTGAATCAAAAGTTTTAGTACAATCCTGATTCACCCACCCTCTTAGGATTGTCTTTGTGTTCTACTCCTTGTTCAATAAAAGATAAGTCAGCTCAGCTTCAGCATTCTCGCACTATGCACCTATGTGATGGTCTCTATGAACTGCTAATGGTGGCCTGCTAGTGTGGATGGTAAAGGCTTTCGAATATGACAGATTTCATTCTACATTTCTAAAACCATAATATGTTACCATGTAATGCAACATCATAGTTCAATTTGCATATAAATGTGATTTTTAGAGTCCCATAAGATTAGATGAGGTTGCTTTGAAGGTAGAGTATAGGCTTGGACTACATTTTTATGACTCGTGGTGTATATATGTGAACTCACTAACATGAAATTGTATGCCAACACAGATTTAGGTACTGAAATTTAAATGACAATGGAGAAGAAGATTTTTTTCATGGGCTCATGTTTTACTTGGTTGTCACTCCAGATATAGAGCCCTGCCTTATCTCCATGACAAACAAATAATATGAAAAGTACATGAGAAGCAAAAGAAGACCAGCAAAATGAAATAAACAAAGACAATTGCTAATGATAAATCCCAGATAGTTTCGAGATACCTTAAAATATAAGCATTGCATATCAACAGACCTAACAAAACTGAAAGGACTCTACAGCATCTTTAATCCTTGTATCTATATATAAACAGAGAGACAGAGACACTTTCACGTGCTAGGTCAGAAACAGATTGGTAAATACCTACATAGCGAGTTGAAGCTGAGATCAGGTTGTAGGAAAATTTCAACGCCAGAGAAAATCGGTGTTTGAACAGGCTTGGGCCGCCATAGTCCAGCAGTCACCAATGACACTAGCATAAAACTCAAAGCTGCAACAGTCAGCATGTTAAATATTTAATATTTAATTCCAGTCTCAAGATTTCTTCTGATCTCAAATGATCCCGTTGACCATTGTTTTCTTCTCCTGTGTAGTGGATCGGCGTAATGACTTGATAAGATGGTTTTTTGAGCTAAACCTTCCAAATTTTTTCATATTTAGGTTACTGCTGTTCATAGCGTTGTGCTTTCTACTGCGTGACACATTTAATGGCAGTTGACTAGTGTTGTTGATTTGTCCTGCGATAAACAAGTGGAAAGCTAGTTAAATGACTACTTCTTAGTGTCTCATGGCTTTCAAATGCTTGATTGATTGAGCTTCTATGTATTACACTTATCAAAGAATAATTTATTAATATTATTTTATTGTTTAGAGGGAGACGGATGGTCACATTTTAATTATGGAAAATATATTTTTGGCTTTCATTATGTATATTAAATATGAAAATATGAATTTAATCAATAAATAAATATGGTAAATTATTTAATTTCTTGTGCATATATCAAAGGAACTGCATACTAGCACTTGTATCTATAGGACATTCAAAATATGTGAACAAAATGTAGTTTCATGGACTGTCATGGTTTTGAGTTATGTACAAATGTACAAAATGGGAGAGTAGAAAATGAACACAATCTTAGTGACAGTGGAATGTGATCTCATGGACTGCGATGCTATCTTGGTATATTCACAGTGGAGTAATTGAGGAGGCAATGTTTTTTGACAAATTCTCTCAATGAAGTGTAGTATCGTGGAATGTGATGATCTCTGAATATTTCTAGAAAGGAAGAGTTAAATGTGCTTGCCAACTGTTTGTTGAAATGCTAGAACAAAAGTTGTATCCTGAAATGCAATGATTGTTGTGTATGCCTGGAAAGGGAGCATGGAAATGACATACGATTTGTTTGAGAAAATTGCTAAATGAGATGTGCTCTCGTGGACTTCCATAGTTGTAGGGTATTGTCAAAATGATGTGTTTAAAGTGTTTAATAATATGCCACAAAGAAATGTAGTTTCATGGAATGCTATCATAACGTGATATGTGGAACAATTTAGAGTGAAAATGAGTGCCACTTTTTTGATGAAATGTCAAAATGAGGTGTGTTATGAAATTCTATGATAGTAGGATGTGCGTAGATGGGGATTATAGTGTATACACGATACCTATTTGACAAATGCCAAAGCGAAATGTAGTCTCATATATTGCAATGATTACAGTATTTGTGCTAAATCAAACGAGTGAGCACTTTAATGTTTTCTCCAATGTGGCTGGTAGGAATCAAGCCAGATCTGACAACATTAATGTTTCAATCCTTGCGATTGAATGTATAGTTGTTTTAAATCTATCACTTCTCCACCGATGCTTGCTCATGGCTGGTTCAATTGCTATGTGGAATCTTCCATCAAAAATAGTAAAACTTAGATAAACTTTTGAACTTCATGTAGTCAAACCAAAAGATTATGACATTAATGTGTGATAAAGTGAAAACTTAATATACTTCAACAATTCCATCCATTGCTTTCTAGACATTCTCATAATGTAATTCCCCTAGTTTTTACATGACATTATTTCAACTAGCATTGGACAAATAAATCGTTTGCATTGCAAGTGACATTCATATTTTTCATTCTACACCAATGCACACATGATAAGTAATTGTTGGATGTCTAATTCAAGATGTGTCACTAGTGCAATGCGGCATTTTTAATCTTGTTTTTCCTAGTTTTTTTCACCTAAGTCCTTTTTCGCACACTTGCACATGTGCATATATCCTTGCTTCAAAGCCAACATATATGCACCTTGCGGAGGTGTGCACTTGTGCAAGTGCGCTAGCATTAGTGGGCTTCTTGTTGCTTATAAATGGAAGGGGTAGGGCCAAAATCACCTCATTTGCATCCGATAGGCCTTGAGTTGCGCATCTGTGCACCTATTAACCTCTGCGACCTCCGTAGCCACCGTGTGTTCGATCACCAAGGGTGAGTGATCATGCACATACGTAGGTGCGCAACTGGCGCATATGTCTTCCCCAATTTGCATCACATTACTGCTTCCAACCCTGCGCATTGCGCAGGATGCACACATGCTCAACATGTGCACTTGCGCAACATGTGCAAACACCCACCTTTTGTCCTTTTTGCTTGTTTCATTTAGTGCACATTGCACACCTGCACAAATCCCTACATTTTAATATTTTGGACCTTCCTATTAGTTTTGTGTCCCCGCTTCAGGCTTTTGTAAGGTCTATTTGAATCGTCAATCTGCTTATGCTCTTAATATGGACACTAACAACATGTTTTGATGTAGGTAACCATGGCTTCCACCTCATCCTCAACAATAAAATCGAAGATCTTCCTAAAACTTGCGATCTTAGAGTTCAAGGGGGTGCCAAAGATGTCAAGATTCATTGACTTATGTCTAGACATTCGCGACACGAAACTGGGACATATTAACTAGAATGAGTTCCTCGTGCTATACATCAAGCATCATGAAAGATCAGAGATGATCTCGACGCTTATACAGAATGGACTCGTTAATGCGGCCTCGTACTCTACCTCAGTACAGTTGTCAAAACTAATCACGACTTTAGCGCAACATTATGCTCCAGATGAGAAGGTAGTCAAGAGTGTTAGTGGAGGAATTGTCGTGGATATAAGGCTAGACAACATGGAGAAGGTATTCCACCTACCCATCTTGGATGAATATTATGGGATCTCATATGAGAGTCAAACAAGTGGTACAAGGAGCACAAAGAACAAGCAAATACTATAGTGCAAGATGAGTATTTGATCACTCAAACCCTACATAACAAGCCTGGCAAAGTCAATATGACTAGGGGATATATGATTGCGTTATGGAAAAGTCAATATGACTAGGATATATATATATATATATATATGATTGTATTATGACAAAGTTAGAGTGATGGGGCTTCTTGTAGTGAGCCATTTGGAGACATAGATGGTACATTTTATTGAGATAATCAAGTCCAGGGCAAATAGGATTGATTGGGGTACTATTATCAGTGACTCCTTGGATGAACAATTGACTTCAACCAACATGAGCCCTTGTAGCCAAGGGGCAGGAAAGGAGGAGAAACCAGACACAAACCTCTTCGATTGCACAAGAACAACCTATCTAGATCGAAGAGCCTATCTAGATCGAAGAGTCAATTGATCAGGAGAAGGTTGGACAGAAACTACAATCGGGGACGAGTCAGACGAATTTGACTTCTTTGATTTTGACTTTACGCATGTAGGAACACACCTAGAGGAAGGAGAGATGAGGGATACACCACGCGAGGAGCCAAAAGGCGATCATTCGAGCATTAGTCCTCCGCTCCCACAGGTGCAGACAGAGATACCTCCCCCTCCTCTAGGAAAGCTAGAAACGCCACCTCGGCCTCCTCCAGAGCTAGATACAATGCCTATGCCTACTCCAATACTAGTTGACCAAACTCAGAGAACCACAGATGGATAGGTAGGTATGGACCAAGGAGGGACAGTAGCTTAGTTGGGGTAGGCTTCGCCTTTAGTGACACAACCCCTGTCTCCTCCAAGGCAAATAGTAGCCACACAGGTGGAAGGTCAGCCAAGACTGGAGAAAACTCAAGAGAAGAGCATAGACAAAGGAAAAGGACTAGCATTTGTGACAACCTCGTCACTTAGCCAATTCATGTCTCTATTAGGTACAACCCCAAAATGTCTGACACAAGCAGCAAAGATTGAGAGGAGAATGTATATTACATGTGCAACTGAGGGAATGCCAGTTCTCACACAAGCCTTGCAGTCAACAACACCTCCTCCATAGGATCCTCAACAGTTGGTGTTTATCATGAAGGACATGTTGTCCTGCATTTTGTCACCACAAAATGTTGGTAACAACACAAAACTTTTTCAAGCTAGTTTTGCATTTCTCTAAGCTTGAATTTGATATTCAATTGTTTAGTGTTGATCGATCGATCAATTTCAATTCATATATCAAATCTTTTTATTGAAGGCTTCCGTCAAGTCTTTTTCATTTTGCTTTTTGTCGAGCCTTTGCTTGATTTTTGAAGCTTTCATCGTTTGTTCTTTGCTTTTGAGTTGGCGTTTGTTTGTTTTTAGTCTTTTGGTTTAGCTCATGTCATGCCTTTCATTTTTCTCTTCGATTCGGTCTAACCTAGAGGTCAATCAGAGTTGTCAGTCAAGAGTTATCCTCGTTTTAGTGCCTCAAAAGTGGACATTTTGGGTGCAATAACACAAATTAAAAATATGATGTTATATTTTCAATTTGACTTTCACTTTTTGAAAAATATAACTTATGTTCACTTTTTGTTATGTTTTTAAGTTACTTTTACTTTAAATTTTTAACTTAAAGTGACTATACTGCATTTTATGTTATAATTTTTAGTGGAGTTACTTTTTAATCTTTCACTTAAAGTAACTATATAATCATATAGTTTCAGTTTAATTTTTGGTTTTAAAAATCAAATGTTTAGTTAAATGTTACTTTAAAATGATGTTTATATATTATATTTCATAATATGATGAATAAATATCATTTATGACCCATTTTGTAACAGTTTTATAATTTTAAGTGAATTAAATGACTTAGTCTTCATAAGTGGACATTTTATATGCAATAACATGTAAAATCTATCAAAAGTGGACTTTTTACATGTCACTGCATATAAAGTTTACTTTGGTGCTATGTTACTTGGGGATGCGTTTCCACCCCTAAATCTGAAGTTTTGGAAATGGGGACGGTTTCGGGGATGGGGGGACGACAGGTGACATTTCCAAACGTCCCCACCTAGAGAAAAAAAAAGGAAACACGTCCTCGAAACTTTGGAAACGGTCAACAGTTTCCGAACCACATTGATCGTTTTGGGGACTGTTTTCCCATTTCCTAACGTCCCGGGGATTGCATAAAATGTTTCCTATTAAAAATTTATTAAACTCAACAAAACCATTAAAAAAAAGATTTTTGAGTCATCTGCGGGCCCGAACTTGTGTAAGTCAATTTTTTATAAAATATATTATAATGAATGATTAGGGGCAGCTATTATAGTATATGTGTTTTCATTTTGAGGCTTGGGATGATATTGATAGTGACTTTGATATGGACGATTAGGGGCAGCTGCCATAGTATCTTTGTTTTGAATTTGACTATGATGTTTCAGACTTTGGAGTGTTTTGTCTTGACATTATATGATCATTGATAGTTGATACATTGATGGAATGATTATATATCAATATGATCATTGATAGACTATAGTTTATACATTAAAAGTTTAAAACTTAAAAGTTTGAGTCTTTATCTATTCAATGCTTCCATTTTATTGAGAGTGATGTTTTTCATTCTCTTATTTGATTCATTTCATTATGTACTAATGGTATTTTAAGTACTTAGATGATTATTGAAAATGATGCTATTTAGAATTTTCTATGATGATTCGATTAATGCTGGTTGCTATGCTTTATGATCATTGATGAATCATTATTTGATGAATGAAATTGGTAATTTTAAACTATGTTGCTGTGATGAATGTAGAATTGATGAGTATATTTGAAAATTCATATATATATATATATAGCTCTCCCTTGCCATCCCCTATTCCGACCAAAAAAAAATTGTCCTGGAAACTCGTTTCCCCGTCCCCCCATCCCCTCGTCTTGGAAACTTGGGGTAACATTAGCTTCGGTGGACCTTTTTGATGTCATTACATCAAAAGTTCATCATAAGTGGACCTTTTTGATCCTATGGCATGAAAAGTGAAGTTTTATGTTTAAACATCTAAAAGATGAGTCACTTTTTAAAATATGCTTCCTCCCCCAAAAGGTTCGTTTTTACCTATGAGCATGTTTTAAAATATGTAATGGCACCCAAAAAGTGTGATTTTGGAGAGATGCATGTTATAAAATATGTATATGACCCAAAAAGATCCGATTTTGGAGAATAACATGCTTTTGCCCTCCAAAAACTTGATTTTGATCATAACTTGAGATTTTCTCAATGGATTTGTATGAGATTTTTTCCATTGGAGGCATTTTTGGTTGGCAATGATTTCTCTTGCTTCTAAAACGGATTCATTAAACCTGAAAAACAATTTTGAAAGCTTCATGGTAGGGCACGTTTTTGAAGAAATTTGCAAATAAATCCATTTTTAATGCATGTTTTTCCTCCCAAGCAAATCAATTTGGCATAGTTTGGAGTTTACATTGCATTGTGGTTCATATTTTGATGTTTAATGATCAAAACGTTTTGATCTTGCATCATGGAGAAAAACGCTTTTGCCAAAAACGTCCCACAAGCATGAACACCCAAAAATGTTTGAATATGAAGCATGAATAGGGCACATTTTGGCATCTCATAACAACTTCTCTTGTTTGCTGTCCTCTCCCATTCGAATTTGTTAAGTTGGAAAAAGTCTAAGTGTTTTGGAAGAATTTTTCAAACATTGGAGCATCTTTTCCCTTCATTTTTGGCACACGTAAGTGGATTCTTTCTTTCTTGCTTTAAATTCATGCTTATCTTGCTGATTTTATGTATGAAATTACTTGATGGTTGCCATTTGTTAAAATCTTTGCCATGGAAAGTGCATTTTTCTTTTAAAAATGAAGTTTTTTGTTCATTTTCATGTTTTTGATTCTTTCCCAAATCCCAATTTCGAATTTGAGTGTTGAAGTGCTTTGTGTCTTGGCATGTTTGAGTCATTTCCAAAGGTACGTTGTTATTTTTGTGTTTTGTGTTTTGTGCTTGCTTGCCGGTTTTCTCCACTTAGAGGAATTGCAAGTTCTTTTCCAAGAACTTATTTTTGCTTCATTACATGCAAAAGCACCGTCATATTCCACATTCTGTTTCCATGTCACAACACTTCATCTCTCACTTAACAAGATGCGATTACATGTTTTCCATCGTAATCCCATTTTCCATTTCCATTTTCACCCATCTCACATTCCGCCCCCACTCGCACAACACGATTACACGAAATGTCTTACATGTAATTGCATCCAAAAGGTCTGATTTTGATTAAAAGTCACATTTTGAAAAGTCAAAAAGATGTCATTTTTATCTCCTGTGTACTTTGACTTCCCCTTTTCACCAAAAGTGACTATAAAACTTATCTCACTTCCATTTTCCATTTCCATCCCTCCATATGCATTTGTACCTTCGTGAGCAAATTCATATTTATGTATTTTTCCATTTTTTCCATCTCATCTTTTATTTTCACTTACATGTGAAGTGCATCCTCCACCCGCATTCGCATCTCATTTCACCTTTCATCTTCCGTTACATGTACTTATTTTTCATGCAATAATGTCTTGAAAACACTAAGTCACTTTTGAAATCAACAATTTTCATTTGCATGCATTCCCATGTGTTTCACCTTTACACATTCTCATTCCATTCCATGTCATTTCATCTTCCATTTTCTCACTTTCATACCATTTCATTCCACTTTCCATTCCATTGCATATGCATATGCTTTCTCTTTAAAGTCACTTTGTTAGATTTGTGAAGTCTCCAATTCATTTTTGAATCTTCACTGCTGATCCGGAATTCACTTATATGGACATTTCTAATGATGATGTATTTGTGTTTTAAGATTTTTGTGCTGCAGCGCAAGCTCAAGACATGTCCTCACCATCCAAATCCAAAGGCAAAATGAAATATCAATATTATAGAGAATTGGCTCATGCAGCTCCTTCTTCAGTCATATCTATTTTGGATACTATGTTGGACACAAAGATTGGTCATGTGGATGTGGCTGATTTTCTACAAAGAGTTGAAGCTTCGGCTAGTCATGAAATGAAGCGCATTAAGAGAAGCAACATTCACCTGCTATCTACGTTTCCTATGGCGGCTATAGAACTTGACTTCATTTATGGATGTGCATGGCGGTTTACTCCCAAGACGAAGAATATCAAAGATGCTGATGACAAGGTTATCATTAGCCTTGATCCTGAGGTTATATCACAAATCTTCAAGGTTCTGCATAAATTAGAATGCGTTGATTTGACTAAAGGATCATCATTGGCCTATTGGAATGAGCAAAAGGGTAATTATCAAAAGTATGTCAACCTTTACTGGTTAGACAATAAAAGAAGCAATTTCTCTAGATGGCCAAAGATCGTTCATTGGTCAAATTTCAAACAAGAATATAAGCATCTCATCATCCTTCTCAACAGGGTTTGTGGCCTTAAAGATTCTATTGATTTTGAGCTATGGATGTATAAGTTCATGTTTCAAGTTATGGAGAATAAAGAACACACCTTTTGGGGAGAACTCATCAGTACTGCACTTTGCCAACAAATATGTAATGTGGGAACATTAGTGCCTTTCTATATGAATTCTTATCTTGTTTACATTGCTGCTGCCATGGGATCTTTCTTTGGTCTTTCTACCAAAGGAGATCATCTTTAGGTTCCTATTTGGGAGTACTATGACCAAAACAGTTATCTGTCAAAAGAGTATTTGATGCAGCATTGGAGAACGTGAACCAATACGGCTATATTTTTATTCAATTTCCCACTTTCACATACTTGAGAGTTGGATATTTCAAAGGTGAGCCGTATACCTTAACTAGGTATGCTACAGATCAAATTATTCTGATGGAGCTAGCTAGACAACTCATGGACGTGCAGAATGATCAACATACCTTGCATAGGCCTGGTTTTGGCATTATCTTAGCTAAACCTTTGGTTATTAGCAATTATTCAATCATTTCTGTGTCTAAAGCAAAGGACATGGAAGCAAAGTTGCAGTTGAATACCTTGAAGAAGTTCAAGGTTAGATTTGATTTTGACTACCGAGAGATGAATTCTCAGATGAAAAGAGCCTACACTCATGTTTATTGTATCGAAGACATCTGGATAGATATGAGGACATATTTTGATATCATGAAGATGAACTACTACAGATTAACCCTACAACAAATAATTTATCCTAATATGTTGGAAATCGCTTTAGATTTTCAGGTTGAAGATGATGGCAACATCCTTGATTTGGAGTTTCATCAAGCTGCTTTGATAAGAAGTGCCTTTTTCCTATTCAATAACAACAAAAAAAAGGTACTTCTATCATGGATAGATTTCAATCCATCTTGGTAAACACCAACAAATGGTTGAAAAGTAAAGGCTTTAAAAGAGTAAATCTTAAGCTGGGCCTGGATTGTGAAAGTTCTGGTCCTCCTAGCAAGAAATCACAACTGGAAATTACAGAGAAAGATGGTGCCTCATCTTCTGATGCTAAGGGTTCCCTCAAATTCAAATTGAAGGGTGGAAAAGAAACTAAATCATCTCAAATTCCTGAACCAATTCAAGAATCAGTGGAAGAGTTAGAATAAAAATTGGAAACGGAATCTGATAAGGAGATTCAAATGAAGAAGGGGAAATCATGATCATATGTCCTTCAAAGCTTGCACAAGCCTGTACATCTTCTATACATGAAGAGCCCTTTTTGCATGAGGTTGTTGATGATGTGGATTCATTTTCCATTGTTTTCACTCCTTCAATTCTAGTCTCAGAGGTTAATATCATGGCTCTTCCTATTTCCTCTGTTGCTCCTCACTTTCCTGCACATGAACAATATGATCACTTAATAGATGTGTTTGAAGATTTTCCGACTCTTAGCAGTGGTCAAGTTTCTCAACTTGATACATCTTTGACAGGATTTCAGCTTTTCATGATGGAGTTTTCTCAACATGTTCCTATGCCTTCAGTAGTACAGACCGAATCTTGCTCAATCACTACGGATATACAATTTGGATCAATGCCAATGGTCTCCATTGTGCTTGCTTCTGCATATGAAAGTGTCAGCCTGCCTGCATGGTTGAGTAGAATAACAACAAAGAGAAGGAAAGTGGTTGTTCCTCCGAACAATCTTCCTGTTAAGAAGACCAAATCTAAATCTTTGAATGATAAGATTGTTTCCAAAATTTTAGTTGATTCTGATAAAACCAAATTTGTTGAGGTTGCTGAGCCCTTGGTAGATAAACCTATTGAAGAACTTACTCGTTCTGACTACAAGTTTACTAAGGTTGAAATTGGAAAGCAATCACGTTTAAGTTGCTTGCAAGATGCTCAAGATGCATTGGCTATGTATCAAAGAGCAATCATGAGCTTTGGGAAAAGAACAATCAAATAGGAGGTCTTTCGTTTGAATGAGGTCATCCAGAAACAATCTTCTCAGAGTGTTGTTATTTCTCAAACATCTAAAGAGAGAAGGCTAATTGAAGCCGCTAAGTCCTGAATACACGAAATCATTTATGAAGGAGTTCGAGTCATTATAGAAACATTTGTAGTTCTTAGGTGTGTCAAAGAGATGAATGAAATGGAGCAAAACTTAATTTCTTCGACTCAGGGAGCAAATAACTTGAAGGAAATCCTTGATGATTGGGATGAAATGGTGAAATTTGATTTTGATGCCTTGGTCTCATGTGATATTCTTCCATCATGTGAAATGTTCTTCAGATTTCAAGGGCTCATTGGTTATAAAGAGGAGACATTAAGGAAGCTGATCACAAAGTTGCAGGTGGCCTTTGGAGATTGTCAAGCAGTTGAAACAAGTGTTGCTTATGATTTGGAATAGATGGGATGCCATGTTACCGATGAATCTGGTAATCTTATTGCAACAGAGAGAGTAAATTCAGAATATACAATCAGGATCAATGCTGATGTAGATTCTGATGACTTTGGTTCGCATACAATGAACAAGTTTGTCTTGTATAAATCCTTGACAAAACACTTGTTAGATACTACAACAACAAGTTCCAAAGTTGTGCAATTAGCATATGAAAATGCAGCGAGAGTTGAAGCCATATCGAAGACTATGGAAATTGTTGATCTTCCCATAGTGCGTGACATCATTGTCAAATTCAAGGCACTGAGAAACAATCTCTAAAATTGTTGTTTTGTTTTTATTTCATGTTAGTAGTTGTAAAGAATGCATTACATGAAAAAGCATGATTACATATAATGCGAGTTACATGTATGGAAAATGATGTAATATGAGTTGCATGTAACCCTTTATTTTTATTTTTAGTTAGACTAGGTCAAAGTTGGTTGAGTTGCTCCCACTTTTTTCTTCACCTTTTTCTCAACTCTTGGGCCTATATAAAGGAGCGCTCCCTCATTGTAAAATCATCATTATCTTTATGCAAGAGAGCTCTGGAGAAATTGTGCTAGCAGAACTTTGTTTGTGTAAGCACTATTTTGAGAGAAAGTGAATACAAAGGAGCATTTGAGACTTAACTTTGATTAAGTGAGATTGTTATTTGTTTGAATTGTAAACTTTGTTTGTAATTCAGCCAAGTTATCTTTGATTCATATTATCTTGTGTTATTGATAATTGTATCGTGTGAATTGAATAGAAAAGAGTTAAAGAAGCAATTGGAGTCAGAGCTTTGACTAGGAGCAATTGTGGAAATATATAGCTAGAAGCTTTGTCTGTAGCTTATATTATCTTCTTAATTTGCAAATAGTTAAGTTATTCTTACTTTTAGGAGTCTTTGTGCCCTAATTGTAAATCTTTTCCATATAGAAGTACGATCGGACTTAGAGCCAAACCGGTACATTTTCAGCTAGCCTTTGAGTTAGCAAAGGCTTTTCAGTATCACTATTTTTAGCGCTTGATAGAAGTGTAGTTAGAGATTCACCCTGCCCATTACTCACTCCACGAGTAAATGGATTCTTTCTTGAAAGATAAGAAGAAAGGATATTGGTAACACCCATTTTATAAAATCTCTCGACTTCTTTCTTTCCTTGAGTTGATCCAAGAAACGGTGAGAAGGGGGAGCCTTCCCTTGAAGGTAGGAGAGACTTTGTCTCACATACTATGGTTGGTCATCCTATTTTGCGACTGGATTTTTACCCAAAAGTGTCGGTTGCAAAATATCCACCCAAGAGGATAGGCGAGACAATTTGGTCGCTCGTGTTGCTATTCCTCCACCCCATGTTTATCCATAAACCATAGCTCCCCAGGTTTACTAGATGCAAGAAATTGTATTGGTGAAGCCAACGGATATGACAAGGTTTTGACCACCATGAGCCCGAGGCAAGTTTTCTGCTAGTTGGATTAGGGTGAAGAAGAGATCTAAGTTTTGAAGAAGCAAAATGAAATTTTGTGAGAATTTGTGAAAGAGGTAGTAGGCCCATTGACCCTGCTAACCCTGATATAGCATTGAAGGTTGCCCTCGAGAAATGAGCTTCAACCCCACAACAAAGAGATTTATTTTTGGATGCCTGTTATAGATGGCGTCACAGTTTTGAGGAGTTAGGATTAGAGATCATTGAGGCCAACATGCGGCTATTGTGCAGGATATAGGAGAATGTAGGGAAGTTAGCAACTATAATCGACCGGGATTTTGTCTTGATAGATGAAGTGTCTTCTTGCTCTAATGATTTGGTTGCTTTACAAAAGATTAAAGGGCAGAAGTATAGGCTGATGAGCATTTTCACAAGCGAAGAGCTAGATAAAATTGATGACTTGATTGAGAAAATACAGAATGGGAACAAAGTAATGCTATCCATGTTTGAAGATATCTAGGACATGCAAAGAAAAGCCCAGGCTCAGATATTTGAAATAGATAACTATTACAGTGCCGCAAGCTTGGGGATTTTTGATGATGACTCTAGTGAACACTTATGCTCGATGGAAGTAGTAGTACAACAATTCCGAGCATCTTTTGAAGTAGTGCCATCCAAGGATGATATAAGGAGAGTCTTCAAGGCTCTAGAGACACTGAAAGAATAAAATGGAGAGTTTTGACGAAGTGCAGAAAGAGGTTTGTGATTTCGACAAGGATGTGAGGGCTAAGTATGAAGCATTGGACTTTTCGGATCCTCAAGAAATCATCGTGGCTATAGGAAGGTTCAAGACAACTCATTGAGACATCATTTTGGTTGAACCACAAGAAGGCCCACATGCTGGAAACTGAGATTTTGACTTAGAGAAAATTTTGCCAATTTTGATCCTCGGACCTCCGCACGCGCACACCTCCATAGCTTTGCAGTTTTGAAGATTTTGAAGGAGACACAATTTTCACCTTTGCACCTCCACACGTGCGCACCTCTGCAGCTTCATAGTTTTGAAAGTTTTGAAGAAGGCATAGTTTTCACCTTTGCATGTGTGAACGTGCTCAACTCCATAGGTTTGATGATTTCAAGCAATTTACAATTGCACTGCTATTTAATTGCAATTTGGGATTTTCATGCACCTAATCTGTGTTTTTTGAGCTTGGCGTTGGTTAACTAGTAGATATGCATGGAGGAGGTCAAGTTCCAATTTTTTAAAGGCTCCTAAGCTCTAGCTACGACTCAGGGATGACTCTCTTCGTATCTTCTTCTCTTTATAGTTTTATGTCATGTAAAGGCCCATGCACCATTTAGTTAATAAAAATAAGAGTGTAGGCCTACTTAGCACGATATTAGGGGTCAATTTGTATATATTTAGCTTTATTTTAATAGTTTTAGCATACTCTTTGTATGGGAAAAATCGTAGCTCTGAAAATCACATGAAAGGAGAGGGTTCACTATAAATTCAGGGATGTAACATGTATTCAGGGCTGACATTTAATGCAATAAAGCATGCTATTGGTGCTCTCATTCTGTGTAGTGATTCTTGCTGGAATGTTCGCTCTCTTTGTGAATTAATAGTTGATGAATAACGAAGGAGCTAATAGTGTTGTTGTTTTTGAATGCTTGCGATCTTTATTTTTGGAGTTTGTCATGATTAGCCACATAATACCTTTGTAGTGACGAATTAGAGAAGGGGATTTGTACACGTACGTTCATAGCAATTTGTCTCGTGTGCACGTACTTCTGTGGCTGCACAATTTGATGAGTTGTGAAAAATCATACTATCTTACAAAGTTCTGTTGATGATTGTATCAAAGAGATAATGGTTGCACTGCTTCGAATTTCGTTGGTTTCCTACCATCCCCTTTGTAGATTTAATTTGCAGAAGACACGTTGCCATTGTGGCTTATGTCCATTTAGATTTCATTTTCAGCAATTTGTCTACTTTCTTGTTACCTTATCTCTTTGCAATTTCGAAAATCTGATTAAGTTAGAAATTCAATTAGTTACACATTAAACTTGCATTAATAAAAAAATTAGAAAACATTAAAAATACGGTTTGCCACTAATTATTTTCTAAGGGTCACAAAGTTATAGATTGGACCTCATCTAACTTGCAAAGGCCTTCTTGTTAAACAAAAATGTTTATCTTCAATCAAGCTACCTAGTTGGTTGAAAAGCAGTCTGTTGGAACCTTGGGGTTGATATTTTATTAACTTTTCAAGAGAGAGATTCACACAAATTTCTGCCGTTGTCATCATGCAATTACGACGCTCAACAAGTAGGAGTGCCTACATTGTAGCTCCTAAACTGCGCACTACATGAGCATTTGGATGACTCAACCACAACTAGATGAGAATATGATGACTTCACATTCCAACAATATATGACATCATTTTCTTTATTGACTTAGATGAAATAACGCCAAAGGATAGAATTCATCATATGAATGACCCGTTCAGCATTGAATACTTCAACGCCGACAAACATCTGTGGTTACAATAATGGCAATGCTGCATATGATTTGACTGACTTAGCAGCCATGTACACATGTGGCTCTTTTGTTAGAGACAATTAAGTCTCTTCAATGAATGGCAGCCACACACACATGACTTTGTGATAACCAACAGTACCCAAAACTCAATTTCTGATAAATAAGGTAGGAAATGACAGTCTTCAAGGAATACAATCATGCATGGCAAGATTAGGGAAGAACCAAGACACTGATGCAATTATTTCAGGTATGCAGATAGCTCTTGCAGCTACCTAACTTCAACACACTGGACATATGCATGAGAAGTTCTAAGACTTTCTTCATTTTGTGAAGCTTTCCCCAAAGATTGGATGATGTTAGCAACATCCTCTTCCTGTTTTCTGAATCCCTCATTTTTGGAAGGATTTCTACTTTCTCCTCCAAAGTTTATGCTTCCAAGTTTCCACTTGTACCTATCTCCTGTTGGAAGGGAACCAAATAACATGGTCCTTTGCACTAGTTGTTCTAGAGATGGATATATAATGACAAAACTGAAAAACTGTGAATGGACAACAGAAAAATACATCAAAGTAAACAAGAAATCTTAGCTTTGATGCCAATCTCATCCATAAACAGGATATATATTCCATTCTTTGTTTTATCTGATGGAAATATTGTCATTGATGTCAAATGACTTCAAGGGCAAGGACAAGATTGTTAGAGCAATTGTCATCAATGTCAAAGGTTCAAAGAATAACATAATACCGAGTTTAATGTTGGAGCTGTTGATGTTATACATGTTTGACATAAAGAGTGCTTACAAAGGAAAACATATGTAATCAGATTTATCTGTCTGATATATATGCACCAAAACCTTTAATGTGAAGGGCATGTGGTGTTTAAAGAAAAAATCCAGAGGAAGAACAATCTTGTCCTTAATGAAATTGTTATATAAACCATTTGTTTTAAAAGCCAGTGATTACAATGAGCAGAATGTTTGTATGTGGCAGCAACATGCAACGAAGGTTTTCAAATATATATATACATCATTCTTTGTGTGTATGCGGCATTAAAATTTGAAGAGGCTATAAGAAACGTTAAAGTGAAAAGTAATTGTATATGCACAGAATTGAAAGGAATTATTAATATTCATGAAACGTGTCATTAGATTTCCACAATCCATTAGAAATAGAAAAAACTTTTCTGGAATTTGATTGTGTATGAATTTTTAACATCAACATTTCGGATCACACACAGTGATCCATCATCAGGATGAAGGAGAGTGCAAGAGAAGAAAAATAAGTGTTCAAGGCAATGAAACCACTGTTCTAGGCAAGAGAGTGCAATGTTCTATTCTCTTGCACTCTCCATCCTGATGATGGATCACTGTGTGTGATCCGAAACGTTGATATTAAAAATTCATACACAATCAAATTCCAGAAAAGTCTTTGTATTCATCAAACTTCCAAATATATGTTTTCAGCAGCAGTGTATATGTTGGCAAGATACATAGGAATATAGAGAAGCATTCAAGGCAATGAAACCACTAAAGCAGACAAAAAGTAATGGTGCTTGACAAATCAACAATAACTATATGTTTGCCATCATCATATGAAAAGCAGATAAATATGATTATTCGGAAGGGAGGCAAATTGTTTCTATCACAATTTAATTGTTAGCATTAGTGGTGATGTATATCACTGCAAAAGATGTGGATAGACAGTGAATATGAAGGAAATAATACAAGCAGCATTATGATTATAAATACAAATCATATGCTGTCAGTTGTGGATATTACAGAACTATTTGAAGTCTTCTATTCAGCGACTCAATAATCAGCAGACATGTTGTACGTTATCCGGTATTACTAATTTACTACAGCAGAAGATCGCGATGAGAGGTGTTATTGGTCGAATACACTCAACAAATATCAATCCATCTATAAATAGCCCGCTAAGGAAGATATACGAGATTGGGAGCAGTTCTGTATACAAACAAAATAATTAAAAATACATTGAAAATAGTAAGCTGGCAGATATTGAGAAAACAGTGTATGGTTGGATTGCAAGTCTCACCATATCATCATTGCAGAGTTTTCAAAAGTAGACGGGCATCTCTATGAAACATATTTCAGTTTTAAACTCCAGTTACATATTGTGATGTTCAATACGAAAATCGATGGGTAAAGATATATTAAGATGGTAGTTACGCTTTGGCAGCAACTATGATTGGGTTCATGGCAGCATTCGAATGTTTAATATTTATGGGCTATCAAAAAACTTGCAAACACTATCCAGCGATGGATTAATAAAAAGAAGGTAAATTAGAAAAGAAGCCCGATGTTTAGAAAAGTGAAAGGGTGCATTCATAAATAATTATCAAATGTGTTTTGAATTAGGAGAAAATATAATATGAAGAGACGTGCCTTTTATTTGATAAGTCATATCTTATAAGTTTCAAGATATGACTTTTGTGTAAAAAGAAAGTCAGAAAAAGGAATAATAAAAAGGAAGTGTGAAGAATCAGAAATGTAAAGAAGAGAAAAGATAGTAAAGCAGTGATTGAAGATTTAAATAGGGGTAAAGAAAATAGATGTGTGTGAAATGAAGAAATGATAGAAAAAGAGAAGTCAGCGGTGTTGTAAAAGAAATGAAGTTGAAAATAATGAAAATTTATTTTTAGTACGAAAGTAAAGTAAGAGCAAGGAAGTGAAAGTGGAATTATAAAATATATAATTAAATTTTTATCTAATTTGATATATTTATCACACAGAGTGTATTAGAAAGTAAAAAGTTTTATATAAAACTTGACTAAAGTCTGACTTCAAGGGAGAAAAGTGTATATATTCATATAGTGATAAGAAGAGAAGTTGTGCAATAGAAGCGTCCATTATCAGTTGAAGTAAGCAACATCATCAAGGTGGAGAAGAAGGTTTTTGTGCAATGGGCTGGTGCTCACGGAGACAGAAGCGAGAGTTGGTGCTTCCAGTAGGTTGGAGCCTGCAAAGTGTGGGAGTTGAAGCTTTTAGTGAGTTGGTGCTCATAAACATAGGGGTTGGAGCTTCTAGTAGGTTAGAGCCTACAAATCATTGTAAAAGAATAGTTTATATATAAAACATTTATTTTACCATAGTTTTCTCCCGCACTGGGTTTCTATGTAAATTAGTGTGTCATTGTGTTCGTGTGCAATATTGTTTTTTCAGCATTTAAAGTTATTGTTTGGATAAAATTTTTAGACTGACAAAATCATTAGTATTTTGATTCACCCCCTCCCTCTCAGTATAATTGTGCGCTCTTCAATAGAAATGAAGAAAAAGAAGTGTTACCAGCCTTGGACTCAACTCAAACATGGTCAGCCCCAAATTTGGCTTAGACTCGGTCTCGGTAATTGGACTCGGCAAATTGAAAAACCCATGAAATTCATAGATTTTTAAGGATTTTAAGTTTTTTTCATTCATCATTTAGCCAATTAACATCAAATACACAGTAATTGAGATAAATAGAAGCTACTTTGCACACATACAACTTTTCATAGATCGCGTAATTATAAATGCAAATTTTTGAAATAAATTACTTAAAGTTAAATTGAATAACATAATAGAAACTTGAAATATAGTGTAACTATCAAATGTCTACAATATCCATTTAATATGCAATCCATGGAATCAAACGTTCAAAACACATATCAAAAGAAAGTCTCATAGTAGCCTATGTCTTCCTATGAGTATGCCTAAGATAGGTCATGGAAGACTCTAGAGCGATCCTCTCTCCTTGTGTTTATGGTTGAACCTCAGTGACATGCTCATCATGATCATCCTCATCCTCATCTTCATAATCGTCATCATCGGAGTTGAATCCATTACTTTTGGCCTTAGGGTCCTACACTAGGTTTCCTTGTGCTCTAGCCTCCTCCACTGCCATTGCCATTGTCGTATTCCAAAACCCTAATACTCTTACCTAAACTCTTCTTTCTCTATTCTTTGCAGTTACAAGTGATGGAATGACATTTTTAGGTCTTACTCATGCTTAATATACCAAGAAAACAAAAAAAAAAGAAAACTTTTTTTTTAAAGCCTTTTCTAGATGTTGCTTGCTAGTGGAGTCAAGTTGACGGGACTTGGCGATTCAGTCGAGTCAATCAAGACTCGGCCAGGACTCGGCTGAGTTCGAGTCCTAAGGTAGTTTGCCTCATTTTGCTTGGCTCGCCTCTAGACTCATCGAGTTCTGTAACACTGAGAAAAAGATAGAAAAAGAGAAGTTAGTGGTGTTGTAAAAGAAGTGAAGTTGAAAAAATGAAAATTTATATTTAGTATGAAACTGAAGCAAGAGCAAGGAAGTGGAAGTGGAATAAAAATATATAATTATTTTTTAATCTAATATGATATATTTATCACACAGAGTGTATTAGAAAGTAAAAGGTTTTATATATAACTTGATTAAAGACTAACTTCAAGGGACAAAAGTGTATATATTTATATAGTGACAAGAAGAGAAGAAGTTGTGCAATAAAAACGTCCATTATCAATTGAAGTAGGTGACATCATCAAGGTGGACAGGAACTTTTGTGTGCAGTGGGTTGGTGCTCACGAAGACAAAAGCAAAAGTTGGTGCTTCTAGCAGGTCGGAGCTTGCAAAGTGTGGGAGTTGAAGCTTCCAGTGAGTCGGTGCTCATAAACATAGGGGTTGGAGCCTACAAACCATTGTAAAAGAATAATTTATATATGAAGCAATTATTTTGCTGTAGTTTTCTCCTACATTGGGTTTCCATGTAAATTAGTGTCATTTTGTTCATGTTCAATATTGTTTATTTCAGCATTTAAAGTTATTGCTTGGATAAAAGTTTTAAACTGACAAAATTATAATTATACTGATTCAGCCCCCTGCTCTCAATATAATCATGTGCTCTTCATTATCAACACAAACCTTGGGTGGTCTAATTGGTGAAGGATGGATATGCTTGTTGTTCTGGGAGCAATTGTTATAACAGTCTTGAAACTATTATAATGAAATTGCTTTGAACAAAAATTCATTTAGCATGGCAACTAACAGTGAAAGTGAGTAGATATGTCCTGAAATGAAGCATAACCTAATGAAAAATCTAGAAGGGTGGGATAAATTCCTTTAGTCACTATCTCCATCTTATGATTACAAAGCTTACTACCTCCTTGAGGCCTTTAGGGACATCTTACAACATGAATTCACATCCAAACACCTATAATGACAAAATTGACTTCTTTCCTACATTCCCCAGGGACGTGTCCCTGCCCAAAAAGGCCAAGTTTCGAAAATGGGGACGTCTCGGGGATAGGGGATGGGTATGGGATGCCCCCCCATCCCCCTTTTCTGAAAATTTCGAGGAAATGTCCCAAAAACTTGGGGACCTCAGGAAGTTTACTTGGGGACGTTTGTACTTCCCAAGGACAGTTGGGGATGCATTGGAAGTCCCCGGGATGGTTGGGCGTCCCCGATTTTTAAGACAACATCAACACTTATAAAATATTTCTCTTTTTTAATTTTAAAGCGAGCCTCTCCTTTCAAGTTCACACTAACATGCTTATTACTACTTGGTAGTTAATCCCTTGTATTTGGGGCCCTTTGATTAGTATTTGACAACATTATGTTAAAAATCATGGAATTAATATTGCTTTTATAGTCACGCTACACGCTCAGAATTATATAGCAGACTGTTTGCAAGGTGCTGGGAAAGACTAAAAAGTGCGTTACAAACCTAAAACATGCATCCTTATGTCATTTTCTGGCAATACATCAGTGCTAGGTTGGTCTTGGGTTGATCTGGGTCCTTTGTGGAAGATATGGTGAATATTGGAAGTTGCATCAAGATACTATCTTACTGTAAGAAACCTATATTGTGGAGAACGTAACCTGAATAATGCTACATGTTTGTTAGTACGGGCTGTACATTCTTTTATGGATAATATATATCCAATGATTGATAATTAACACATTTATATCTTTCCTAGAGAAGCCGGCGATTTCCAAAGGGTGTTCTTGTTTAGCATTTAACTTAACTAATGCTTAGTTTGTTAATTATATTTAGACTCCTTGAAATCGGCAACTTAGGAATAATTTTGTGTTATTGCCAAAACTAATGGTCATGTCCCTTGAGGAACTTACCCTCTAGATGGGATATATGTAGGGTTGGGAATGTAGTTTGGAGAACACACACAATACAAGCAGTCTGATCTACAAGCATTCTCCTTCCCACGGATACATAGCTAAGTTGTTCAATCACACAAGTTCGAATTTAGTGGACTGGACCTGCAGTAAGCACATAAGGATATCTGCCTCGCAAATCTGAATATACATATTGCTGGAAAGATCATTCTCAACAACTCTGAGTCTGTTTTAAGGCTCACGAATTTGCAGATCTGTACATGGTATTAGAGCCAAGTTACCAGATCTAGGGCTTTGTAAATTTATCAATACTCAGAACTTCTATATATTTAGTAGTTGTTTTCCATTTCCAATGGCATATACAATCAGGCCTGAGAATGGATTCGATGGGAAGGAACACTTTGAAGCATGGAAATTCAAAATCTTGATGATTCTTGAAAAAAAAAATGTTAAACAATTTGTTGATGGAGCATCCAAACAACCACCAGTTGAACCTCACAAATCCATATGGACCAATGGAAATAGAAAAGCCATTCAAATCATCTTGGACGGAGTTAAGAATGATATCATACCTATGCTTACGAAACACCAAACTGCCTACGATATGATGAACGCATTACGGAATGCATTTGAAATAAACAATGCAACCAGGGTCTTTGCATTAAAAAGACAACTGAATCACATCCAAATAAAGAAAGGAGAATAAAAAAACTCTTATTTCCTAAGAGTTGCTGGCATTAGAGATGAATTGGCAAGCATAGGAACCATTATTAATGACATCGAACTAACACTCATGGCCATAGATGGATTGCCAGAATCATGGAAAACTTTTGCACAAGGAATAAGTGGTAGAGATCAACTTCTGGACTTTAACAGGCTCAAGAATGATTGTCTTCAAGAAGAGTCAAGAAAGCTAAAGAAAGGAGGAAAACCAAAAGTAGAAGATGAAGAACTTCACGTTCTTAATGCAAACTCCTATAAAGGTAAGAAAAAGCACTTCAAGAAGAAAGGGGGAAATCAGAAGAATGGAAAGCCCAAGAAAGATCTATCTAAAATAAAGTGTTTCAAATGTGAAAAATTTGGACACTAGATCTAATTGTCTGGAAAACTCCAAACAACAGACAAATTGTACAAATGTCATTAGAGAAGAAGAGACTTATGTTCCGGAGAATCGTGTTTTGTATTCCTCTCTATCAAATGAAATCTCAAATAAGGCATGGGTAATAGATAGTGGATCGTCCAGACATATAATGAGATACAAAGAAACTCTAGATTCCTTATCAGAGAAAGTAAACGGTGAAGTTACTATTGGTGATAACTCTGCACACTCAGTTGAAAGAATTGGAAGCTATACTTTGAAACTAAAATAAGGAAATACTCTTCTTCTTAAAGTTGTACTCTATGTACCAAGGATTAAAAGAAACCTAATCTCTTTAACAAAACTTGAAGATGATGGACACAATGTTGCGTTCGTGGATGGCAAAGTATTAACTTGGGCTAAAAATTCTTCCATCAAGAAAGCTAAATAAATTGGTCAAAGAAAGGGATATTTGTATGAATTGGATACCGAATCCAATCGATCCATTCAAGCCCTAGTTTACAAAGCTAAAGATTCAAACGAAATATGGCACAGAAGATTAGGGCACCTAAACTTTAAAACTTTATCAACTATGGAAAAGATGGTTACGAGATTACCAAAATTAAATAAAGATCACCCTAGTATTTGCAAAAGGTGTGCCTTGGGTAAAAGTACTAGAAGTCCTTTTCATTATAGTACTAGAAAAACAAATAATGCACCAGAATTAATTCATTCAGATTTATGTGGACCTATGTCCTCTCCCTCCCTTGGAGGATTCTGGTATTATGTCTTGTTCATAGATGACTTCTCTAGGAAAACATGGATTTATTTCTTAAAATGAAAAGAATTAGAAGAAATCCTACAAAGATTTAAAGAATTCAAAGCATTAACTGAAAATTTTTTAGGACATAAAATTAAAACCCTTAGAACAGATAATGGAGGAGAATATACTTCAGACTTGTTTAAAAGGTTTTGTAAAGAATGAGGGATCAAGAGGGAGTACATTGTTCCTTATAACCTGGAACAAAATGGGGTAGCTGAAAGAAAGAACAGGACAATTATAGAAGCTGCTAGGGCCATGATTTTTGACCAAAATCTAGAATACTATCTTTGGGTAGAAGCCTCTTGTACTGCTGTATACATTCAAAATAGAAGCCCTCACTCCTATCTTAAAGATAAGACCCTTGAAGAAGTATTTACTAAAGTAAAACCCAATATAAGTGACCTCAGAATTTTTGGATGTCCTGTATACATTCATGTTCCAAAAGAAAAGAGAACCAAATTAGAACCATCTGGGAGGAAAGGTATCCTTGTAGGGTATAGTGAAACTTCTAAAGCATATAGAATTTTCATACCTAGACAAAAAACTATTGAACTTAGTAGAGATGTAATCTTTGAGGAAGATCTTGCATTCAAAAGGGCCTTAAGTTCCAATGAACCTTCTCATTTATCAAATTTTGAAAGAATTAGTGAATCTGAATCCCAGAGAGAGAACCTAGAAGAGGTTGAAAATGAAAATATTATTACAATAATAGGTAAGACGTCTATTATTAGTTAATGGTTATCTTGTAAATATCTTTAGCTTTAGTTTGCTTTCGTTTTTGCTTACTCTGGAATAGAATGTTTCTGTTCTTTACAATCGTTTCCTAAGGAAACATCGTCTCATTCTTTTGTATAAATTGACTTTTCGGTCTCTGTTATTAATAAGCAAGTATTTACCAATTACCTCGTAATATGGTATCAGAGCTAAATGCTTAAATTTTAAATTTTTTTGTTAAAATTTATAATTTCTTCTTGAAATTATTTGTTTAAATTTTTCCAAACTTATTTCAGCTATTTTCTCCAAAAACCCGCCTAGGTTTTTCTGTCTAGAGAAATTCTGAACTCGGGTCTACAAATTGCATGAAAATCGTGGTCGTTTTGTACCATTCTCAGCAAATCGCGATTTTTTTTTACACTCCATTTTCACGTGTTCAGCCTGCACCAGCGCGATTTGGAAGCTCTTGTTGTAGTTGCAGGGGTTTGTAACAGCCGCGCGACTAGCAGACTTACGTTTTTGGGGTGAAAATCTGCATGTTTTTGTATCAAATCTCCATGCTCTTAGCCGTCTCAGTCTGTCATCGTGCTATGGGAAGCAGATTCGACCATTTTTTATCAAGAAATCTGAAGTTTTTCCAAGCTTTTTTCAGCTAGGGCCTTTTTTTTTCGAAACCCTAATTTTTGGGGTTGAAAAATATTTTGTTTGTAGATTCTTGGTGGGCTTTTTGAGAGCTCAACTGGGTTGTCGTCCGTTTTTTCTGGGTGCCTCGATTTTCGAGCCAGCGGATTCAGAAAACGACAACAGATTTCTTTTGGGCTTTTCGAGCTCTCTTCTGGGTCATTCACTGATTCTGTTGGGTCTTCCATATTTTTGCCTTGAAGAACGTGCCTTAACAAATTTTTACAATTTTTTATTGAAAAACGTGCCATGGCATCTTTGACAAATATTCTGCTTGAGCATAATTCCAAATTCAATGGTCGCAATTATGGAACCTGGAAGCAGCGCATCATCGCAATCTTCGAATATCGAAACACCGATCAACTTGTTCTGGGTGTTAAGCAGCGTTCGACTTCTCCGGGTCCTGATCAAGATACATGGGATCTGAACAATCGAGAGGCAGTAATGCTTCTCAAACTCTCTGTAGCTGATGACCAGCTTTCTCAGATTCCATCCGGCAAGACAGCGGCCGAAATTTGGACACATCTAAAAGGTCTTCATGAGACTTCCGACAAAAGCAGAGCCTTCTTTCTGAAAAACACTCTGTTTTCTATTGTCATGGATGAGCGCACCTCGCTCCAGGCACACCTGAATCGGATTCAGGAAATCCGTGATCAGTTACTTGCCATCGGTCGCAAGATGGAGGAAGAGGATATTGTGGTAATCACTCTTCGGAGTTTACCAAATTCCTATGAACATTTTATCGAGACTCTCAACATCACATCTACTGGTGTTGATCTAAAGTTCACTGATCTCTGCACCCTGTTGCTTCAACAAGATCGGTGGAAACAACAGTTCGGTAGCAGCTCCAGTTCCACCTCCACTGAGCAAGCCTTTGCTGCGAAATCCTTTCAGAAGGATAAGGGCAAGTTTCAGCAACCATCTCAGCAGAAGTCTTCTGCTCCAGCATCCGATGGTACTAAAAAGAAGAACATTCCATGCAACTATTGCCACAAGTATGGTCACATGAAGGTTGCATGTCGGAAACGCTTAGCTGTTCAGTCTAAGCAATCAGGTTCGCAACCCAAAGCGAACAGTGCAGAGCACACTGAGCAGGCGGAATCTGCCTTTTACGCCTTCATGGCTAAAAGACCCGCAGATCATGTGCAGTCATCTGCCTGGTACATTGATTCAGGTGCCTCTCGACATTTCACTCACCGCAGAGACTGGTTTACTGACTACCAGCCTTATTCAGATTTTGTTATCTTTGGTGGTGGAGAAGAGTACACGGTTGTTGGTAAAGGCAACATTCAAATTCAGTCTGTTGGGAGGAAGCTCATATTCCTTGATGTGTACTACGTTCTAGGGATGGAACTAAATCTACTCTCGGTCAGTCAGTTGTTGCGACATTCTCCACACTTGGCAGTCACCTTCAGTTCACATCAGTGCACCATCACTGATCGGGTGACTAAGTCTACTGTTGCAGTTGGTCTTGAGGATCATGGTCTTTTCAGACTTACTGATTTTGGTGATTCTCAGGACTTAGCTATGGCTGCTCGGCGATCTTCTATCAACACACTTTGGCATCGGCGATATGGGCACTTAAATGTGCATTATCTCTCACAACTTGCTCGGGATGAGCTTGTTCTTGGTTTGCTAGAGATTCAAACCCAACACCTTGGAGTTTGTGACGCATGTCAGGCTGGGAAGCAACATCGCACACCTTTCCCCAGTGGCGATTCTTGGCGAGCTTCTCAAGTACTTCAGCTTGTTCATGCTGATATCTACGACCCTATGGCCACTCCTCCTGTTCTTGGGTACAGGTATTTTCTGTTGTTTGTAGATGATTTCAGTAGAAAAATATGGGTGTATTTCCTTAGAAAGAAATCCGATGCATTTACTGTATTTCAGAAGTTTAAACCCTTAGTTGAAAAAGAGTCTGGGAAATCTATTATTACTCTTAGATCAGACAATGGGGGGGAATTTTGTTCTAATGTTTTCTCCAGCTTCTTGGATACACATGGCATCCAACGCTAGTTCACCACACCCCACACGCCACAACAGAACAGTGTAGTTGAACGTCGGAACAGGACAATCACCGAGATGGCTCGTTCCATGCTCGAACACAGACATGTTTCGAAGCATTTTTGGGTAGAAGCAGTTAACACTGCAATTTATCTGTTGAACCGGTCACCCACAGTGGCGGTCAAAGGTAAAACTCCGGAAGAGGCCTGGTCAGGTCGCAAGCCCAGAATCAGTCACTTGAAGGTTTTTGGCTCTCTTGCTTTTGTTTGGATCCCTGATGCTTCACGCACGAAGTTGGATGCCAAAAGTCAGAAACTAATGCTTGTTGGATATAGCAGTCTTCACAAAGCCAACCGCCTTATTGATGTTGAGACATCTCGTCTCATATACAGCCGCGATGTAGTCTTTGATGAGCAACGAGGACCATTCATGCCTGTTTCTCATGTTCCTGATCCAGCAAACCAGCCTATGCAGGTTCATGATTTGGGAGTTCGGCTTCCATTAGGTCCACCTGATGGGAGGGCTCCAGTAGCTCCTCCAGCTCCAGTCCTGCCAGTGATACCTGTACAGCCACCTCCGGCTTCTCCTGCAGGATCACCTCGTTTTGAAGATGCTTCACTTGAGTTTGATCCAGATTCTTCTGACCAGGACCCTGCTGATCAAGCATCTCCTAGTACTACTGTTGGTCATTCTCCTCTCCGGCCTAAGTGGTGGGCTAAGACACTTGCTGATCTTCATGATGATGAGCTCATTGATGGGAGAACTGCTTAGAAAAAGAGCCAAACTACAGATTCTGTTAACTTTGCTCTTATGGCCAACATTCACAGTGTGTTTGAACCTCAAACATATTCCGAGGCTAAAGGAATTCCAGAGTGGGAACAGGCCATGCAATCTGAACACCAGAGCCTGTTGAAGAACAACACTTGGGTCCTTTCTGATCTTCCCCCAGGGAAGAAACCCATTAGCTGCAAATGGGTCTACAAAATCAAATACAAATCAGATGGTACTTTGGATAAGTACAAAGCTCGTTTAGTGGCAAAGGGCTTTTCTCAGCGTCAGGGCATTGATTATGAGGAGACCTTTGCTCCTATTGCAAAGATGAGCACCATCAGATTAGTCCTAGCCATGACAGAACAGTTTGGCTGGAAGGTCCATCAGATGGACGTAAAGAGTGCTTTCCTGAATGGTGATCTCCATGAAGAGGTCTACATGACGCAGCCTCCTGGTTTCAAGGTTGCTGGTAAAGACCATCAGGTTCTCAGATTGGTAAAAGCTCTCTATGGTTTGAAGCAGGCCCCTCGGGCATGGTACATCAAGATTGATACGTACCTCAGTGATCAAGGCTTCAAGAGGAGTTCTTCAGACTCAAATCTGTACATCAAGACTACTGACAGTGACATCATCCTTCTGGTTATCTATGTGGATGATCTGATCATCACTGGCAGTTCGGCATCTTTGATTCAGGGAATCAAACAACACTTATGCCAGTCTTTTGATATGACTGACCTTGGGCTGATGCATTATTGCTTAGGTGTTGAAGTTTGGCAACAGTCTTCTGGTATATTCATCTCTCAGTCCAAATATGCCAAGGCCTTGTTAGACAAATTCCGAATGCAAGATTGCAAACCTGCATCTACACCTATGGAGAAAGGTCTCAAGTTATCAGCCAAGTTTGATTCTTCTTCCGTTTATGATACTACGTATAGGCAAGTAGTAGGCAGCCTCATCTACCTATCTGCTACTAGGCCTGATATCAGCTTCGCAGTCAGCTATATTTCACGCTTTATGACAGCTCCTAAGGCTGATCATTGGATGGCAGCAAAGCGTGTGCTTCGTTATGTGAAGGGCACTTCTGATTATGGACTTCTGTATTCTCGGAGTTCTAATCCTAAACTCAGTGGGTTCACAGATTCAGATTGGGCAGGCTCTGTTGATGATAAAAGGTCAAGATTTGGATATGTGTTCAGTTTGGGATCCGGTGCAGTCACATGGACCAGCAAGAAGCAGCAGGCAGTTTCTCTCTCTTCTACAGAGGCTGAAAACAGAGGGACTGTTAAGGCAGGATGAGAAGCTGTCTGGCTTCGTCGGATGCTTGGGGATATGCAGATGTCACCAGCAGGATCGACTACTCTGTTTGTTGATAACGAAGGCGTTATCAAGTTAGCACGGAATCCAGTCTTCCATGAATGAACCAAGCATGTGGATGTTCATTGTCATTACATACGACAGCTGGTTGAAGACGGGACTATAGATCTGCAGTATGTTCTTACCACAGATCAGACTGCAGACATTCTCACCAAGCCTCTTGGTCCTGATAAGTTTGTCAAATTCAGAGGACAGCTTGGTGTGTTAGATAGATTAACCCTGAAGGGAGGGTATTACAATAATAGATAAGACGTCTATTATTAGTTAATGTTTATCTTGTAAATATCTTTAGCTTTAGTTTGCTTTCGTTTTTTGCTTTCTTTGGAATAGAATGTTTCTATTCTTTACGATCGTTTCCTAAGGAAACATCGTCTCATTCTTTTGTATAAATTGACCTTTCGGTCTCTGTTATTAATAAGCAAGTATTTACCAATTACTTCGTAATAAATATGAACCTTGAGGAAAATTCAAAGAAAATACCACTTTGGGCCATAAAAACAGTTGAAGCAGCTCAAGATTTTGCTACACCTTCAGGATCAGTTAGAGAAAGTAAAAGACCTAAAAGATTCTTTGGTTATTCAACAAATATGGTTGATTTATCCAAAACAGAGCCAACCAATCCTTCTAATGCTATTAAACATCCACCCTGGAAAGAAGTTATGACAAAAGAATATCAATCAATTATGAAAAATGATGTTTGGAAAATAGTTCCAAGACCAAAAGGAAATTCCGTTGTTTCTTCCAAATGGATATTCAAGATTAAGCATGTTGTAGATGGGAGTTTTGAGAAATATAAAGCGAGATTTGTAGCCAGAGGTTTTTCTAAGAAGGAAGGGATTCATTATGAAGAAACCTTTGCTCCTATTGCCAGATATACTACCGTTCGAGCCGTCTTAGCAATTGCCGCATCTAAGGGATGGAAGGTACATCAGATGGATGTAAAGACAACATTTCTCAATGGAAAGATTTTAAAAGAAGTCTCTCTAGAGCAACCAGAAGGATTGGAAATCCATGATCCTAACGCCTTTGTTTGCAGACCCAGGAAAACTCTTTATGGGCTTAAACAGGTTCCTAGGGCCTGGTATGAAAGGATTGATAAATATCTCACCGACTTAGGATTCCCTAAGAATGAAGCCGATCCAAACTTATATTATCAAAGAGATAAAGATGGTACGATAATATTGATATTGTATGTTGATGATTTATTAATCATAGGTGATGATCATCTTATAGATTAGTGCAAGAAAGATCTAACCAGAGAATTCGAGATGAAAGACTTGGGTCTTCTCCATTACGTCCTAGGATTAGAAGTACAACAGAATGCTGACAATATCATACTAAATCAAGGAAAGTACACTTCAAATATCTTGAAGAAATTTGCAATGTGGAATTGCAAGTCTATGTCTTTTCCAATGGAGACCAATTTGCATAAACTTAAAGAAGCAGCTGTAGAATCACTTCCAATAGATTCTACTCTCTATAAGCAGATGATTGGGTCCCTGATGTACCTAGTAAATACAAGACTTGATATTTGCTATGCTGTTCATGCTTTAAGTCAGTTTATGTGTGAACGTAAGGAGATTCACCTAGTTGTTGTTAAACACATTATGAGATACCTGCAAGACACTCTTAATTATGGACTCAAATATGAGAAAGTTGCTTTAGACTTGCATGGATTCATCAATTCAGATTGGGGTGGAAGTGTTAAAGACATGAAAAGCACTTTAGGATGTTGTTTCAGTTTAGGATCAGCTATGATTTCATGGATATGTAGAAAGCAGTCTTCCGTAGCTCAGAGCTCCACAAAAGTAGAATACATTGCAGCAGCAATGGCCTCTCGAGAAGCAGTATGGTTGAGGAAGTTACTTGTGGGATTATTTGGACAAGCCATGAATCCTACGATCATTCATTGTGATAATCAGAGTTCCATCAAGCTCTCGATGAATCCAATTTTCCATGACAGATCCAAGCATATTGAAATTCCTTACCATTATGTAAGAGATATGGTAGAAAGGAATTTTGTAAAATTGGAGTACATTTGTACTGCAGATCAGACAGTAGACATACTCACCAAACCTCTATCTAGAGTAAAGATAGAACATTTCAGGAAGAGACTTGGTATGGTTGAGTTGTAATTTATTTGTACTCTTATTGATTATTAATAAAATAATTTTATTTTTGTCAGGCTATTGACTGTTATGGGCTCCACCATGTGTAATCATTATTTGAGAGGTGACAATCTTTGAAATAATGAATAGTTGTGTAAAAGGCATTATGAGAGATGACGATCTCTTAGATAATGTATTAAACAATAGATTTTACTATAAGATCCGGAGGAGTTTTAGATCGTCTTGTGACATTGACATTGCTATGTTCATGGGTCACAAATTGGATAAAGGAAGAATTTTAGAAATTCTCTAGGTTTATCCTGTATTCTGGTAGATCTTAAACTTAGGATCTCGTTGTGATATAGAAATACCAGTTTCTATGAGTCACAACATGTATCTTATCACTAGTAGCAGTGATTTGTCATATCACAGGTTTAGTAATATGACTTTGTATCATGTGTTCTATGATACTACGCACTAAGAAGAGACAGACAGATATAGAGTATTAATTCTTGCTTAAATATTGTATTGATGTTGCTAGATATGATATCTCTCTGTAGAATTATCAGGTTAAGAGGGAGTGTTGAGAATGTAACTTGAATAATGCTACAGGTCTGTTAGTACGGGCTGTACATTCTTTTATGGATAATATATATCCAATGGTCGATAGTTAACACATTTATATCTTTCCTAGAGAAGCTGGAGATTTCCAAAGGGTGTTCTTGTTTAGCATTTAACTTAGCTAATGCTTAGTCTGTGAATTATATTTAGACTCCTTGAAATTGGCGACTTAGGAATAATTTTGTGTTATTTCCAAAACTGATGGTCATGTCCCTTGAGGAACATACCCTCTAGATGGGATATATGTAGGGTTGAGAATGTAGTTTGGAGAACACACACAATACAAGCACTCTGATCTACAAGCATTCTCCTTCCCACGGATACATAGCAAAGTTGTTCAATCACACAAGTTCGAATTTAGATGACTGGACCTGCAGTAAGCACATAAGGATATCTGTCTCTCAAATCTGAATATACATATTGCTGGAAAGATTATTCTCAGCAACTCTGAGTCTGTTTTAAGGCTCACGAATTTGCAGATCTGTACATATATCATGATCAGAAATGTATAGAGCCTTAGAGGACCTTTTTGTATTAATATCAGTCCACTTGCAACGAATTAGAAGTGTAGCTTCAGAATTAAATGATAGTTGTGTGTTTCAATTTGAAAGGCGGGGGTTATTGTTCTTGTTGCTATAGAAAATGAATTCTGAATTATGTTCTTGGGTATATTTCAAAATTTTATGCTATTATTTTAAGATTACATGCACATTGTCAATATTTCCAAATTATGAATGCATTAAAGCATATTGAGCATTCAATATGATTATTGAAATGTTGTATGTTGAGGTTCAATGATGTTTAAATGGCACGGTTTATCTATGTCTTCATATGAATGTTATGTATATATGCAAATTTCCCTATATATTTTTGGATTTTCCCTATATATATTTAGCCATCCCTGTTTGCTGTTCCCCTATGTTCCCAAAATCAGCAACAATTTTTGCCATCCCAGAAACACGTCCTGCCATCCCCGACCTGGAAACTCTGGGGAACGTAGCTTCTTTCAGACCTTTGAATCGAATCAATACCCATTACATGACTCTTTCCCTGCTCTATAATGCTTAGATACAGTCCAATAACTATAAAGCAACCCCTTTTTCAAGTTACAAGGGGATTGTTATAGCTTGTTCTTCTGCGACAATAAAAGTTGAATAATGGAGATGTCTTCAGAAGCTCCAGGTAATTCCTACTTCCCTGTAGTTAGCCTTATATGTGTTACCTGCTTGTGGGCAATGGATTTGGCCACAGTCAAGCATGTTACAGGCATCTGACATTGACAAATATGACCACAATTGAGTCTGTCATTTAGGCAATTGATAAGTATTGGTACCCACTCCTTGGTGTCTTGTTGACCTAGATGGCTTTCATTGAACTGTTCCTGTTCTCCTACAAGTGTAATTTTTGACTTATTCATTCAAGGAGAGTATTGTCTGCATGTCTAATGAAATTGTTAGTCCTCCAGACCATCATAACTATTCCATTTTAAACTAGTAGTCCAGTTGTTTAGTTGATGTTATCTTTTTGTTCATTGAGGTACAATATGCATTTTCTTAAATGAAATAGATTTTGTGGAGAGCTCCAACTGACGAGATTGGTTGCAGGGGAGGATAAAGTGGTTGTATCCTATCTACAGAAGTCGGGTTGACTCAAGGAGCCGGAAGGCTTTTAAAGCTCAATATGAAGGAGAGATTTGTCATCCTCACCAGTGGCCATAAGCCCCAAAAACTCAAAGAAGTACTATATTGAGCAAGAATAGAGGTACTTGCCTTAAGCTTCGGTGCGGTTTTATGGAATGCCACATCTGTAGTCAGCAAGTCACATGCCTCCTAGATGCTTACTTTTCTACCATTATCCTGTGAGCTTTAGATTTTAGAATCATCATGATCTCTCCGAAAATAAATCTGAACATTTACAATTGTGCTGAGCTCAATCAAAGGAGAAAACAGAAATTGTGCTTTGTTGTTCGGTTTAGCTTAAAATTTCAAATTTTTTTGAAATATATATTTCATCTGTCGTTGAGCATCTTCACAATTCTTTATTAGCTCTGCCACTCCTTTGACACTCTGTTTTGCTGCCTGCTGTTACCTGCTTCTTGTAGCTTTTATGCACCATATGAGGGCTTTTTTCTATTGTTGCGGACAATGCGCTCTTATTTGACAGGTCAACTAAACATTTGACTGCACTTTCAGCACTAATTTTGAACCTGTAGTTTGTTCCTGGTAGGTTTTCATTTTAATTTTTATAATATTGATCAATGACAGTAACTTTGGATAAGGTTTTGTCACAGATCAAACTTAATTTGTTATGATGGGTGAAGTAGCTCAACTGAAATGCCAAAACTATAATTTCACACAAATGATTCAATAAAGCATAAGAACGATGAACAACTGGGACATATTCCACTCTTCATATTTGTATAAATACAGAGTTCAGAATTTCGGTTAAATAAAAGGACATTAACTTTGTTGTAGACACTGCATTGTTTTTTCTGTATTTTTTTCATTGTCTTAATTTTTCTAGTTGATTCTTCAAATCTCTCTCTGAGTCATAAATGTTCACCTAAATGACAGGGAGTCCTGAAGGATGACACCCCAGTAGCAGTAAAGTCGCTTTCTGTCCAATCTAAACAAGGTGTTCAAGAGTTTCTAACTGAGATAGCTACCATCATTGATGTCAGACATGAAAATCTTGTTAAACTGTATGGATGCTGTGTACAAGACAGTCATCGGATTTTGGTTTATGAGTATCTTGAAAATAACAGCATTGCTCAATGTTTACTTGGTATGACTCTATGAACTATAATTTCTTTCATAGATCTAGATCACTGGAACCTATCATCTTATTTTGAGAGAGCGAGTAATAGTGCCTTTTCCATGTAAAGAAAGTTGTAGAGTCAGGAAAGAGCAAGAACACAAGAACATAAGCTGTCACTGAGAGATCAATTGAGTAGAAACAAAGGGAAAGGAATTGCCTTGGGAACAATTAAGGTAGAATTTTAACATGACGTGCATTCAAATGGTTTTCAGGTTCAGCAAATGCTCATATTGATTTGGATTGGCCAACGAGAGCTAAAATCTGCAAGGGAACTGCCAGTGGTCTTGCTTATCTTCATGAAGAGCTTGTGCCATACATTGTACACCGTGACATTAAAGCTAGTAATATCCTTCTTGACAGAGACTTAAACCCAAAGATTTCAGACTTTGGTCTAGCCAAGCTTTTCCCGGATAATGTCACTCATATCAGTACTCGGGTTGCTGGCACACTGTAAGTTAAAAAATTATTTAAATGTGATCTATTTAATTATGTTTCATTTCATGAAGCAAATTTACTGTCAAATTCAATATGCTTGCTTGCAGATGTACAGTTTCTCTATGAAATTCAATTGTCATTACTTGACAGTATTTGCAGCTTTCTATTGATTACTATATTGGGAATATCATGGAATTTGAGTAGAATTTAATTTCACTTGTGACAGCATGCTTTGATATTTGTTGCTACATGGGAATGCTTTACTTAGTAAATAAAAAATGAAGCTTATAACTTAAATAATATTATTTAATAAGTACTTGCTCCATGTTGGTCTGAAAATTTTGAGCAATTATTTAAGAATGTACCCCACCTCAAGTCACTGGGAATAGGATTGCAAGAGTTGTATGCAGACAGACAAAACAAAATTTTATGGGAAGGAAATATATAATATACCACAGAACAAGATTTGTAACTGGAGGAACACACTTATATAGGAGCTTGGAGATAAACTATTATGGAAGTGTTGCAAATAGTTATGTGCATAATATGTTAATATATACAATGTAACAGTTCTCATGTATATTTAATAAGGAGACACCAAACAATGCGGAGCCATAGAGTGATGACAAAGAGGATTGCACAAAGAATATTCTAGGCATTATTGGAGTTACTTTCTCATGCCATATTCGGGTTACCTGCTGCAGAGAAGGCACATCAAGCCTACTTTGGCATGTGTTTTCTTAAACAATTGAAATTCTAGTGCAATCTGTAATGGTTTCTTTCTGGTGCAACTTTTGTCCTCATGCATTGGGATCTCATTCACAACAATGGTCTATGTTTTGTGGATGAGCTAGTTTATTTTCAGTCCTTGCATCCCCTTTTTCAATTTATTGCAGCTATCTCAATGGCTTTTATGTTGCTAAAATTGTATAGTGTACCCTAGGTTTTTCAAGTTCATGGTCCATGTCTAAGGGTTTGAGTTTGAAATTGGTCAAAACATTGAGTTTTCATTGTGGAGACCCAAGTTCAATTCCTCGTAGGGACATATAAAGTGGAATTCAAAGTTGTGACTCTAAGTCTTCTGTTATTCTAAGTTGTGACTCTAAGTCTTCTGTTATTGATGAGGTGTTTATTTAAATAGATTTCAAAGCAGTGTAGTGTAATAACACCCAACCGGTTATAGCTTAAACAAACATTAATTTTCTTCACAAATCAAGTGTTTGACATTTCGTCAAACACATGGCTGACAACTCTGTTATAACTTATAACTGTATATGACGTTGGAATGTATTTGTTTTTTTTGTGTTTTTGAAATATAAATGCTTCACACTGAAATTCTGAAAACAAATTATTAAAGTGTAGCTTCAGTAGAGGTGAAGTACACATTATATTAAGTATATAAATCTGTGATTTCCACACACACACACACACACACATTCAGTCACGGTTATGTGTTTACTAATAATCATCATATACTTAATCATTGAAATGTTATGTTGTATATTGTAAACGATACATGTTACATATCGGTTTATTAAAAATACTAAATGTAACTTCATGGACACATAGGTTCATGTCCCTACGGGGACATGAACATCTACCTTGGTATATATTGCCGATTGCTGGGTGGTTGAATATCACCAATCAAAATGGCAATGCTTTGTTCTCCACCAGCGATTGTCAGCCGATTGGATGGTTCCGGCGGTGTTTCTGTAGCTGACGGATTGACTGTCGTCGGTGTTTTGTATTTTGTAGCCGATGGGTAAATAGTTTGTAGCAGACATAATGTTTGTGGCTGGCAAACTCTTTCGGGAAGGTTCGGCGGATAGTATTTATATCCCGTCTGAGATCATTGTAAATAATCTACTATTACCAATATTATGAAGCATAATGTATGTCTGGCATGTGCGAATATAATTGCGGGTAACTCTCCGCGGGAGATGGCCCGCGGGCACTTCTCCGTGGGAGTTTGCCCCACAATCGACTACCTGCCGCCTGTCTTGTCTGCGGAAGCAACCCGCGGGGTTGTTTTAAAACCATGAAACTCACAGTTTTTTTCAGCGGCATAGACCTTTGGTGTATTTCGATTTTCTTAGCCATCCATAATGAAATGGGCTCGGGGAAGGATCAACAATAGTAGGAGTTGCGAAAGTTCTTGGTAAGAATTCCTTCCCACGAAGAGGTGCTGGAGAAATCCGACGTGCAGAGTTCTTCCGTCCACCTATATATGTATAAGCAGCAGAAGCTCAAGGTTTTGTGAGGAGCAAGAAAGAGGAAGTAGTAAAAAAAAAACGACGACAGATTCAAGTTGTTCAGAATGAGTTACAGATGGTGCCAAAGGGAAGGGGACGCATCAGTGGTTGCCAGAAAGAATGTAGAGTCGGCAGAAAATGGCAGAAATAGTTTGTTCCGTGCATTTTTGTGTGGGCTACGGAGTGCTAATTTGGTCTTGGCGACGAGGGGCGCTGCCCCTTGACCCTGCCCTATACTGCGACAGGGAGCGCACTCGGGGTGCTGCCCCAGGACCCTGCGGGGGCGCTGCCCCTCGACCTCGCCGGGGGCGCTGCCCCTCGACCCCCAGTCGTTGCGGATATCAGTCGTGGGAGTCTGACCAGTTGAGAAGAGTTGAAGTTGCTGCAGGCATGGACTGTCTGTGTACCAGAGGCACTAGGAGTAGGTATTGGTCGGGAGGCTGTCTTGGTGGATGCGTAGAGAGCTCGGGAGGAGTCGATCATCCAGTTGGAGGCAGTGCAGCGACACTTGGCTCAGGGTACCGAGGAATTGAAGACAGAGAAAGCAGCACGGGTGGCTATCAAGGTTAGCTTGAGGAGACAGTATTGTGTTAGCAGAGGCTACAGATGTAACGGGATGAATGTGGAAGTGATGTGACAGAAGCAAATTTTTGTTGTAGTCACTCTGTTAATGTATTTTGTTTGTTAATTTGTTTCAGATATTTTGTAATTGTCGTCCGGAGACGACTTTTCTTTTTGGGGGGGATGGTGTCAGTTGACTGGATGGTTCCGACGGTGTTTCTGTAGCCGACGAATTGACTATCGTCGGTGTTTTGTATTTTGTAGCTAACGGGTAAATAGTTTGTGACGGACATAATGTTTGTGGCCGACGGACTCCTTCGGGAAGGTTCGGCGGATAGTATTTATATCCCGTCTGGGATCATTGTAAATAATCTACTATTACCGATATTATGAAGCATAATGTATGTCTAGCATGTGCGAATATAATTCTGCTATTCTGTTCCATTGTCTGTATGCGTTGATTTCTTTACCAGTACGGTGAACAGCGATATAACACTATACTTAGTCTAACAGAATATAATACAGTCAATATATATATATAGTTCAGTTTGACAGCAGAAAATAATATAGAATATACTTGGAATCACAAGTATATATATGAGAGAACATCATTGCTATATAACAGTAATCTAAATCAGATTCAGTTGCATATATATAATACTGATAATTCTATATTAGTAACTTGTCATTACTAACTAGAAGAATAAAAGAAGATATTAGTATATCTCTATCAGAGATCCTACAATCTTTTACATGGTATTAGAGCCATCCTGAAAGAGAAATTCAATCTCATAATTGTTAAATATCTTCAATTCAAAACGGTGAATCACGTAAGGTTAAAAGATAGACTTGAAGGGGGTTCAAACTTTGCTTCATGGAAGATTTGAGTAATGATTATTCTACAAGAGATGGAATTAGAAGAATATATAGAGACAAATAAACCGATGCTAGAAAATGATCTAGACAAAACATGGAAAAGACACAACAATAAAGCCATGAAGATTATCATAGATTCAGTGAAGGATCACATTCTCCCTCTATATTAAGTCTTAAGGAAAATTTTGAGATGTTTTCCACAATGAAGAATACTTTCAAAATTAACAACGCTAGTAGATTACTAAATTATGTCTTATTTTTTAAGAATTTCAGAGTTGAAAGATCAACTTGCGACTATTGGAAATCAAGTAGATGATGAAGAACTTAGCATTATAGCTCTAATAGGACTACCACGATCTTGAGAAACATTTATTCGTGGTCTAAGTTCTCGACCTGATCCTCTTAAATTTGAACTACTTAAAAATGAATGTACTCAAGAAGAGTCAAGATTAGTTTTTAGAGGAATTAGTTTAAATCAAGAGGGAGGAGACATTCAAACTCTTCAAGCCAATACCAACAATAAAGGAAAGAAAGGTAAATTCAAACGAAATAGAAAGGAATTCAACAAATCATAAACAAACGAGATTGGTCAAAAGTACAATGCTTTAAATGTGACAAATTTGGTCACTTCATAACTCCTGCCCAAAACGAAAGAAAATTCAAGCAGCTCTAGCAGAAATCAAAGATGAAAATTTCGCATTCTATATAGCACTCAAGTGAATTATGGTGGGTGGATATTTTGCAACTGACAGTTTTGGGTAAAATTTAGTCGCAAAACAGGATGACCAGCCACAACATGTGAGACAGAGTCTCTCCTACCTTAAAGGGAAGGTTCCCTCTTCTCACCATTCCTTGGATCAACTCGAGGTATGCAAGAAGTCGAGAGATTTTTGTAAAGGGTGTTACCAATATTCTTTCCTCTTAACTTTTAGGAAAGAATCCACTTACTCGTGGAGCAAGTAAATGGGTAGGGTGAAATCTCTAACTACATTTCTTTCTAAAAGTTGAAAATGGTGATACTGATAAACCAACACTAACTCCAAGGTTAGCTGAAAGTGTACCGATTTGGCTCTAAGTCTGATTGTTATTCTATATGAATAAGCTTTACTGATAGGGCACAAAGACTTCCAAAAGTAAAGATATCCTAATTATTTTGTGAATCAAGAAAGAGATATAAGCTACAAACAAAGCTTCTAGTCTATATATCTCTACAATTGTTCCTAGTCAAAGCTCTGGCTCCAATTGCTTCTTAACTCTTTTTACTCTGAATTATCAAGAAGACAAGATCACATGAATCAAAGATAACATATGCAAATCATAGAGAGAGCTTCTAATTCACCCAAGTACCAATTGCACTCAATCAAAGTTTAGTTTCAATTGCTCCTTTGTATTCACTTCTCTATCAAAATAGTGCTACACAATCAAAATTCTACTGGCACAATTTCTCCAGAGCTCTCTTGCATACAATAAAAGATGATTTTACAATGAGGTGACACTCCTTTATATAGAGGCAAAGGAGTTGAGAAAAAGATGGAATAAAATGTGGGAGCAATTCAACCAACTTTGACCAAGTCTAACTATAAGAGAAATTATTGGGTTACATGCAACTACTCATGCAACTCGTATTAGATGTAATTACATCAATTTCCTACAATACATCCTCTTTGATCTACAAATAGAAATAAAAACAAAATTACAATCTTAAAGATTGTTCTTTAGTGCCTTGAATTTGATGATAGCATTACACACTGTAGGAAGATCAGAAATCTCTATTGTCTTTGATATCGCCTCTATCTTTACGACATCTGCATATGCTGATTTCACAACCTTGGAATTTGCCACTTGAGAATCTTGCAAGTGTTTTGCCAAAGAGTTATACGAAGCAAATTTGTTCATTGTGTGAGAACCAAAATTCTCAGAATCTAGATCAGCATTGATCCTGATTGTATATTTTGAAGTCATTCTGTCATGTGTAATCAGATTACCGTGTTCATCAAGAATCTGACATCCCATTTTCTCTAAGTCGCATGTGATCCCTATTTCTATTGCTTGACAATCTCCAAGGTTTGCTTTTAACTTTGTTATCAGTTTTCTAATTGTTTCTTCTTTGTAGCCCATAAGTCCTTGATATTTGGAAAGGATTTCACAGGATGGGAGAATGTCACGTGTAACCATGGCATCCAAATTAGACTTAGCTATCTCATCCTAGTCATTAAGAATTTATTTCAAATCATCAGCTTCTTGAGTAAAGGAGGAAATCAAATCTTGTTCCATTTCAATCATGTCTTTAATATGCCTAAGGACTTTAACCATATTTGTAATAGCTTGATTTCCTTTGCAAATAACATCTCCTACCCAAGACATGGTAGCTTTAACTATCCTTTTCTCCCTAGATGTTATAGACACTCCCTAATACTTCATTTAAGCGAGCAACTCCATGCTTGAGTTGATTTTCCTTTTCCCATAATTCATGATTGCTCTTTGATAGATTGGCAAGTGCGTCTTGAGCATCTTGTAAGCAACTAAGTTGTGACTGCTTTCTGGTCTCTACCTTGGTGAACTTGTAATGAAAACGAGTAAGCTCTTCAACAGTTTTGTCCACCAGTGGCTTGACAACCTCTACAAACTTGGTTTTTTCCAAATCAACCAAAATCCTTGAAACAATCTTATCTTTTAAAGACTTGGATTTAGTTTTCTTTACAGGAAGCTTATTTGGAGGTACGACCACTTTTCTTCTCTTAATTGTGATTCTGCTTAACCATGTAGGCAAGCTGAAACTTTCATCTGTGGAAGCAGGTACAGTGGAGACCATTGACATTGATCCTCATTTTATCTCTGTCGTAATTGAACAAGATTCAGTCTGCACAACTGAATTCATAGGTGCATGACAAGAGGATTCTGTCAAGAACAACTCAAAGCTGGTTATAGAAGTGTCAAGTTGGGAAACTTGACCCTATGTGAAGATTGGAAAATCCTCAAAGACATTTCCAAGATTTTCGCATTGCTTAGCTGTTAGCATGGAAGGTGTTGCCAAAGATATAGGGAGTGCAAATGTATTTACTTCTGATGAAGGAATGGGAGGTGTGAGGACCATAGAGAATGAATCTACATCAGCATCTATCCCATCCAGAAAAGGTGCTTCCTGCATGGATGGTTCATGAGTTTGTGCAGGTCTTGGGGGAGATATGATCATGACTTTTTCTTCTTGCTCATTTTTCTCGTCAAATTCTTCGTCTGATTCTTCCTCTGACTCTTTGCAATGCCCCCTCTTTGGCAATTGTTAGCTATGTTTCCGCTAGCTTAGTTTTGCATGGTCTTGAGGGCTAGCTAGGAGTTTAGAGGGATCTTGGCCTAGTCATTCCTAGCTTGCGGCCAATTGGAGTTTGTTTGTGGGGTCTTTGGATGAAATTACTATTTATAGTAAGTTGACTGGGCATCAGAGATGACATATTTCTAATGAATGGACTTGAAGTCTCGTGCCGAGAGCTTTCCGACAAGCTATCACTTGCTTCTTTTTGAGTCCAATTGATATATTATTTTAATGCTTGAATTTTATTGAAGTAGCATTTAAATTAAATGTTAAAATGATAAAGTGTTACTTTAATATTATTTATGTCAGGTTGTGTGTTTGAGAGGGGGACGCTCAAGGGAGACATAAGATGTTATTTTATATTATTTTATTTTAAAACACTTTATCCCACATTGCTTGTGAAAAGTGGGTCAACCCTATGAAGTGGAAATAAAAGGAGAGCTGGTGGCTATTGTTCAACAAGTTGAATATGAGAAGAAAAATGATGTGTGAGTTGCAAATCTGTTCTTGGCATTAGAGGATGTCTATCCTCTCTTGTGACATTCTAGACGTCATTCCCTTGGGGTTTGGCCTTTGGAATCCATTGTCATCAGCGCATTATCAAATAGATTGGGCTTGTTTCTAGCTACAGGCATATTTGATGTTTTGCTCATATCTTCTTCATTACTCATCTGACTCTTATGCTACTTTGAGGGAATGATTTTATGAAGATATTAGACTGTTTGAAGACAAAAATACTGTAGCAACACTATTCACGTGGGTACTGTTCATGTGGCACTATTCACACGGTTACTATTCATGTGCCACTATTCGTGTCATTGTAGCAGCAGGTTTAAATAACATTTGTTGGAGTATTACGTCAATAATATTGGAGCAATTAGTGAGTGGATAATTTGCCATGCATTTGATTTTATTAAATTTTAAAAATAACATCTTATCAGCAGTAATACAATTTCCAATCTGCATATCATTATACTTCCTTTTTGTTCATGTTGTGTGATTTTCAATTCCATGCAATCAAACAATATAAACAACCCATTTCCGAAGTCACAAGGGGTTAAATTAGTAAACAGAGGAATAAGGAGTTGGATGCAAACTATTTGACAAAATTCCTATCAGTGGTTGCTTTAGTTTTGGGCATTTAAGGGTGCCCACTACAGTGGTATCAAAGCCTAGTTGTCCTGCCATCTTGTGGAGGCATTACAGGAAATTTAGAACAATAGGGGAGAGGGAAAAATGTTTGACAAAATTTCAAAACACTAAAATCAGGAATAAAACAGGTTAAGAAAGTATGTTGGAGCATGCGACAAGGGCCTTATAACTTCCGCAATACTAGAGTAAGACAAAATAGAATTTTGGACTTGCAGAGTGAACAATCTAGTTCATTCGTGCAGGTGGAGATAGAATTCAATCATATAGACATAGAGGAGATATTCTTTGATCAGGACATCAATATGGGTGATCAGATCAGGGGGAGGTAATTTTCAAACTATTACTGGATACATTAGAGTAGGGGCAGCATATGCAGTTGGAGCAAAATAGGCAAATGGACATGATGCTGTAGCTTATGGCTAGACAGTTGGGCCTTAATGTTAATCCTGGTGACGCCAACAATGGAAACAATAACAATGGGGGCAATGATAATAATGGAGGCCAAGGCAACAACAGGTCTTGAGAATAACATTAATTTTAATAATAATGGACATGGTAACAATGGGAATGAGGATGATAACTTTAGACACGTTGCACGCCCAACTTGGACAGTGAGTTTGAGAACTCTTCTACCCACCTTCCCACCCTGAGATCCGGTTCAACTAGTAAATGGACCGCATATTACCGAGTTACAGGATCAGTTCAAGAGGGGTTGGGAGGCTAGCCGACCAAAGTTTCAAGACGATATTTCCCTCAGAGATTATATGGACTTTTAGATGAAACACATGCCTAGAGTAGGAGGGAGGAATCAAAACTTTGAGCTGAGAAAGAAAGTTGGAAAACTTCCTTTACCTTATTATGATGCTTCAGGGAAGATGACTGCACGAGCTTGGGTGTAGAAGGTAAATACATACTTACAGCTAAATCCTATGCCTGAGGAGGAGGCTATCAAGTAAGCAACTATTCATTTGGATGGCCCAACGCATGAGTGGTGGTACCATGACATGGTAACCTTGGGGCATAATCAGAGCATAGCTTACGGGGAGTTCACTGAGAGGCTCATAAACATTTGGTACCAAAGATCCCAAGTTACAGTTTAAGGAGTTCGTACAACTCAAGCAATGGGGATCAATTGAGATGTATATCAATGAATTTTAGAGGTTTTTTGTGTTGGTCACAGATATTTCAGAGAGGAGATAAGTAGCGTTGTTAATGGACAAACTCTTAGACCCCTTGAGGGGTTGGGTCAAGGGGCATGACCCAGCTACATTACAAGAGGCCACTAAGTAGGCTCATGACTTAGCACCTTCTTCGTTTAGGAGCAGATTTCAGCCTAGGGATTCACATACGAAGAAGGATAAGGAGGACAAAAAACATTTTCAGAAGGATGCTTAGCCAAAAAGGGATGATAAGTTGGATAATGACATCCTGACTGAGTTGAGGAGGAAGAAGCGGTGTTTTCACTACAGAGAGCCTTGGGACTTATTTCATAAGTGCCCTCTCAAGGCTAAGGCAAATCAAATGGAATATTTCTTAGCAGAGGAGTCACAATCAGAGAGGATCAACACTTTGATTCAGATTAGGGTAATACTACAGAGGAGAGCAACATTCCTAAGGATGAGAAGTCATTGGTACGTTTAACAGGGGCTCAAGAGGCAATCACATTTAAGGTCAGGGGTACTATCTAGGGGCAGAAAGTGATCTCACTCATTGACATTGGGGCTACACATAATTCCATAGATGCACAATTGGTAGCCAAGAGAGGTTTACAGACTGAGGAGCATGTTGGGTTTAGAGTTATGGTGGCTAACGGTGAAAACTTATTATGCACTCAGAAGATATCTAATCTTCACATCAGGTTTGGAGATGGCTATGAGTTGGAGGATGAGTTCTATGTAGTAGACATGGGAGATTATGATGTTGTCCTCGACATGACATGGATGGCCTCGCTAGTTGAGTTCACACTCAACTTAGCAAAATTGTAGATGAGATTCCAACATGAGGGCAAAATTGTTGTACTTAGAGGACTTTCGGATGGGGTTTGTAGAGTAATCTTATTGAGGAGAATGCAGAGACTTTTTCGGAATGATGAGATAGAGTGGGCGGCAAAATGTTTCACTATGCCAGCTTCACGAGAGCCACAGGTGAAGAGTCATCCACCAGATATCCATGAGGTTCTTGACAGGCACACTAAAGCATTTGGCGAGATTCTACATGGGGTTCCTCCTAACAGGGGGATAGAACATGTTATTGACCTCGAGGAGGGAGCCAAACCAGTTATGATTACTCCCTATCACTATCGTAAGAAATAGAAGGATGGGATAGAGAAGGCAATTAAGGATTTGTTGGAGATGGGATACATAAGGCCTAGCAAAAGCCCTTTTGCTTCAGTAGTAGTTTTGGTAAAGAAGGATGGGATGATGCGCATGTGCATCGATTACAGGGCACTGAATAAGAAAACAATTAAAAATAGGTATCCCATTCCTAGGGTTGATGCGCTGATTAATGAGTTGCATGGGGCACGCTTCTTTACCAAAATTGATTTATAATCCGAATACCATCAGATTTGGATGAGAGCAGAGGACATCGAGAAGACAACCTTTCGATGTCACTATGTAGAGTGGAAATATCACAGATATAGAGATATGCTAATCACACAGTATGGTTCAATTAATACATATGAAGTGAAACATAGAACATACCATTCGTACCATAATACCAATAGGCAAGGAAATGATTTCTTTATTAATACCAAAAAATCGATATGCGTACAATACCAATGTTCCAGACATTTATAGAAGGGTTGGTTAGTTGGAAATTAACCAACACATTTCCTTACCACCTAACTACCCAACTCGACTAGCTTTAACAAGTACTAACATAATAGTTACTTTATTCCGACTATATTTATCCCCCAAAAAAAGAAGTCTTCCAGACGACTGTAGAACATGAAACCAACAAAAAACAACTTTGACCTCAAAAGGAAGGATGGTAGGACATCCCTGTGCTCGAAGTTCCCCTTAGCCGTTATAGGTCTCACTCAACTGTCTTCTGCTTTGTCCAAATGCCCTACAATACTCGTAGTGCGTCTATCTTTTTAGCTTCTGCCATAGTGACCTTGCTCTCTAGTTCAACTTTTTCTTTGTTCCAGGCTTCTTGCATAGCAACTTTCTCCGCTGCCCATTACTGTTGAAGACTCTTTCTAGCCCCTAGACTTTAGCTAGGATCTTCTACTTTTGAAGTTTCAAAAAGGTTTCGCGAAAGGCAACCTCCATTGTTGTTAGCGCCTTTAGGAGAGGCGATTGTTCTTGTCCCATGGAAATGATAGAGCTGCCCATCCATGTGGTAGCCATGTTCTCCCATCCATGTGGTAGCCATGTTCTCCTCTGAATAGCCACCCTATTCTAATAGTCCCCAATCCGTGTGGCAGTCAGTCTACATAAAGGTGACCAACACCTCTGCTGCAGTGATGAAGGTTTCTAGATTCTGAGCCTTGGCCTACTCCACGATCTTCCTAGTAGAATGCTCTATGGCTTGAAGCTCAGTGAGGAACAACTCAGCCTTGGCTGCAAAAGAGGATATGTCTGGTGGTTCCCCATGCTCACTTTGTATCTCTACCTGTTCCTTAGTAGCTGTCTCTATGGGTGAAGACACCATGCCTCCTTCCTCGAGTAGCCTGTCCGCTTCCTCTAGGACGGTATCTGTCTTGGCCACATCCTTACTAGCTTCTGTCGTCCTGCTACCCTGGTTATGAATTTTCCTAGTTTTCTCCTCTCCTCCTATTGGCTGTACTACAAGGGCAATCAGATGGACTATTTCCGGTCCAAGAGGTGTTTGTACCCTTACTTTATGAGCACACTTTTTTTGGCACCTCAGATTGATGACTTTGGTACAGGATGACTATTCCGAAAAGATAAGTGGTGCCATCTTCAGAATTGATATCTTGGAAGACCGCCATGTCGGAATTTGTTGCCGGCCACTTGTTCGTTCTTTGACTCCCACTTGATTTGGATTGGAATGATCTGCTATCTCAATTCTATAGGGATCACTAGGCAGTTTCTGGTAAAGTTCAGGAGGTTCTGCTACCCTTGTTGGAAGTGGCCCCTCTGTAGGTGGTAAAAACATCACCGCTTGTGGAGTCCCCTATAGATGACTCAAGTGGATCTCCGCCTCCTGTGAGTCCGACGAGGATGAATCCATATCGCTGCCTTCCTTTGAACTTTCATCCTCCTCTTCCACTTCTTCAATCACCACTGTTTGTTTCAGTTTCTTTTTCTTAGGTTCTCCTTCATTGTGAGATCCCATGGTATCCATATGCAGCTAGTATGTCATGGCTGGCTTGTAGGGCTCCACCTGACTAGCCGGTACCAGAGTTCCTCGGTGCTGATTGCTCACCTGAGTGCGTACTGCTTCAAAGAACAAGGCCACCATATGATGAGGCATATAAAAGGCTTTATGTCATTGTAGTAGAGGTGAATATTCCTGCCTATCACCTGGGTGACCCGGGTTCGTTCCCCGGTAATGGCGCCAAAATGTAGAGTGGAAATATCACAGATACAAATATATGCTAATCATACAGTATGGTTCAATTAATACATATGAAGTGAAATTTAGAACATACCATTCATACCATAATACTAGTAGGCAAGGAAATGATTTCTTTATTAATACCAAAAACCAACATGCATACAATACCAATGTTCCAGACATTAATAGAAGGGTCGGTTAGTTGGAAACCAACTAATGCATTTCCTTACCACCTAACTATCTGTTGTGAAGTTTTCACATCATCACCCCAAAATTTTGGGGACCCCCTTTTTTTTCGGTTGCCTTGGCATTTTTTTTTTTGGAGTTGTCCAAAAGTTTTCAATTTGAAAATTTTACACTTTGGATGCCTTCAGGCCAGGAGGGATGTGGTTGGATTTCTTTTTCACCCAGTACGAAACTTGATTTTCTGGAAAATGTAATTTTATCCTTAGGCCAAACAAATTTCAAAAAACAAAATTTTTCAATGGTTAGAATAGTATTCGGCAAGATAAATTTGGAAAATTTTGGACTTATACAGATTTTGGAAATTGGAAATAATTTTATAGACTTGGACATTTTCAAAATGACATTTTTTTTAGATTTAATTTTGGAAAATCTTGAATTTTTCGGTGAAAAGGAAATTTTTTGATAGTGAAATTAAAAATTGGAAAATCGATTATGGATGCTAGAAAAATGATTTATTTTTGTTATAAATTTAAATTGCATTGCAAAATTAAAAATGTATTAAATTGCAAAATCTCATTAAATTGGTTGAAATATTGCTTAGGAGATTTTTAAATTTTCAAAAGAAATTGGTAAATTAAAATTGAAAATCGATTTTGGCTTGCTAGAGGTTATTTTAATGATATTTTAATTGCTAAAATGTTTTTAAATGAAAATTTTAACATCTCCTAGGGTTTCCTTGTTTTATTTTGCAATTTTTGATCACAACTGGCAATTAAATAGGTTAATTTCACTTTGAGTAAGTAAATTTAGCATGGCATTTAAATCTAGGCCATTACTAAGGATGCTAATTTAATTTTGTTCTCCTTCAAGGCAAGTCAGCCAGCTTGGAGAGACATGCAATTGTGGTATAAGAGGGGCTCCCCCTCCTTATCTCCTCATTCCACCTTCCTCCTCATGTGTTGGGCGATTTTTTCTTGAAGAGGCAATTTCCAGCCTAGGCGATTTTCTTGTGGAGCAGATTTTCCTTGCTTGGCACCATTCTCCTTCCAATTTAAGCGAATTTCTGCCCTAAGCGATTTTGGAGCAGATCTGAATATTTTCTCTTGCTTGGGCGATTTCTTAAAGTTCTAATTTTTGCTAGAGGCTGCGAATTTCTGCCCTAGATTTGGGCGATTTTATGTGATAAAGTAGATACATGATCCAAGGTTTGATTTTTGGCAAATATATGGGCAATTTCAAGGAGACAAAATTCTGATTTTTGCTAAGGGCATCATTATTTGCTAGGAGGATTAAAATTTTGGAAACCTGATTTGAACTTGAAGAGGGCCCGGTTATTGGTAAAAACAGAATTAAGCTGCAATTCTATTCATTTTAGAGGTGAAGATTGTTAAAGGTGGATTCTATTCCTTGTTCTTGCTTGGTTTCGTTTCCCTTTATATTCTTTTTGCATTCATCATCCCATTGATAGGTTGAAGTTTGGAGAGATAAGTGTAGATTTCATGATAGGACACTTGGCGAGGCAGAAATAAGCTACACCACTCTAGGTTGAAGTTGGGAGATATAAGTGTAGTCCATTCTAAGATAATGAAGAGGCAGAAATAAGTGATAGTCCCACCCTTAGGTTGAAGGTTGTAAATTGATAAGTGTAGAGATAGGACTTGGCGAGGCAGTGATAAGCTAGATTCCATCAATAGAAAGAAGGTTGGAGATCGATAAGTGTAGTCCATATCATTTAGAATGAAGGGGCAGAAAGTGTTTAGGGTGGTAGATGTTAGTGCAAGCAAGAACCCAAAGGGAACGAATACCAAGAAAGAGAAGGAAGACATGATGCCTAAGACCACCTTCTTCTCGAAAGTGAGAGGAATAAGTGACACTAATATTGGTACAGTGAACATGATGTAGTTAAAGGACAGATTGAAGGAAGGCAATCCCTCATAGCAAAGAAAATCTACAAAAGCGGAATTGTTCACGCGGTAGCCTTCCCTCATACCTTGCCTTGTCTAGAATTGGTAATAGAGTGTGCATCCCGGTTTGACATTGTTACCAAGTCCATCATTTTTGATGAAGGGAAGAGAGTGTTGGCCAACATCAGTGGACAAGTGGTCGAAGAAGCATTTAATATACCCTAGCAGAAAAGCATGATAGTGGTAATGATGGATCAGGCGACTATGTTATTTCAGGATAATCAGTGGGGCTTACTTCATTCACCTAAAGCAAAATTGGTTGCACGAAGGCAAGAAGGGAGTTACCAGATCATCAAGGCTCATCGTGACAGATTTCAAATCAGAATATGGCGATCTCATTGTGCTTCTCCGCCAGATCATGGGCTTAGCTCAAGGTATGCAATTCAATAACTGGATGTATTATTTTATTGATGGAATTGAAAATGGAAAAAGAAGATTTGATTGGGCTATAGGATTATAAGCGAGAATTTAGAATTGCAACTTAGCACCGTACAAAATAAAAAACAATTCTATATAGGGTCATACATCTTTTATTTGATTTAGAGGCGGTAATAATTGAACAGTGAATTTCAAGGAAGAGCAAATTTGGAGGAAGTGATTTGAAAATATTTGAGGCTAGAGACTAAAGGGATAATACAAGTGGACAAGAGGAGAACATCAATGAGACAAAATTTGGATCAAGATTGGATGAGTTGGGGAAGGTTGCCATCAAGAAGAAACATTTGGGCACCCTTGCCTCCCTTAGTGCCTTTATCGGATACGCGAAACTATCAAAAGGATCATGAGAAAACACTGCAAGCAGTGGGCAACATGATGAATTCAGCTGAGCTCAAGATGAAACATACGCTTTTCCCTCCCATGAAGGAAGTCAACGACAAGCTAGCCAAATTCATTGCTTTGGCTAAAAAGATGAGAGAAAGGGGTAGAACTATATTAGAACATAATTTGATGTAAGCCCAAGTGGCAAATTCTCCTTCTTGGGTAGGATAGGTGTCTGATTCTAATTGGCTACCATTTTGGTGTCTTCTCATTGGTTGCCATTTTTTCTTTTTTTTCATTGGTCCATTGATGAGGTGGCGTCTTCTCATTGGCCAATGGGGTGGCAATCCTAATTAGGGTTTCTAGTATCCAATTTGGATCGTTGGTTTTGCCTCTTAATCTCTACCGTTGGTTGTAATTTTGGCCTCTATATAAGGCCATTTGCTCTCATTTGTAAAGGGTTGAAGAAAATTGTTGCTAAGATAATACCGAAATTGCCTTTTTTTATCATTGTTGTGACTTGCATGGTGATTAAGAACATTTGGTGTTATTGCATGGTTTCTACAACCAAATAGTTAAAGTTATATTTCTTTTGAAGTTGTTAAAGTATATTTCATTTTGAGAAAGTTGCTAAAGTAGATTTTATTTCAAGAAGGTTGTTAAGTAAGAGTAGATGGATAGTTGCATGGTGATATTAGTGGATGTTTGATAGGGATCTATAAACTAGGCCACTAGCATCCTAGTGGTTGGTTAGGAAACCTTGCTTGGTAAACTAGTCTTTTCCCTTGAATCATTGCATCTATGGAGGTAGAGCCGCTGATTAGCTTTCATTAGATTCAATCCTTGTCAATTTGCTAATCATTCCATTCATAGGAGTAGGAGTACAATAGCAAGTAGTCGAGTAGTCGGATTTCATTCTAAGAAAGTTAGGAAGGTAAAAGTCATTAGAGCATTATTGCCTCCATCGTCACCACCATCAACATCATCTGACACTCATACAAAATCATCACTATCATCCCAAAATCTGAGTCATTTTTGAATGAACAGCGTAAGGCTGCCTACGTGATTACCAACAAATCACATCGATAACTAAGTTAGTATCTACAGGTGTAAGGATGTTATTCTCATGTCTTCATGAGTATTAACTTTTCAAGAGAGAAATTAAGTGTTTGATATCCCATATCAAGTGTTCAATTGCTATATGTTATGTAGTGGTACAAAACTAACATCAACATTATCTGGTGCTAGAAAGAGGGCTTGAAAGTGTTTTGTTTAAGGACTTGTTGGTATTTAACTATGAAGAAGAATGGTGCTTCCTAGATCGAATCAACTTAGGGAAACTTGGAGAACGCTTCGAGATCATATTGTAGCCACTTTGTGCTCAATTACTTGGGAGGAAAGTGAGAATACTAGAGAGTATCTGGACACCGTTGACATATTGAATCAAGAAGAAAGGAAAGCATGAGCTATTCAAAGGAAAATTCAAAAGAGGTTGGAACGACTAAGAGAACTAGAAAGGAAGCTTAAAAGAGAAAGGAAAGCACAAAGACAAGCTTAGGCTGCTCTTGAGGAAAATTCAAGTTAGGATAATCAATCAGGTCTGAACTATAGTCAAGCTGGATAGAAGAATTGGATATTTCTCCCCTGAAAGGTTTGAGAAATTACAATTAGATAAGAGGCAAAGTATACTGATATCTACCTCACACTAGGAGGAGGATTTAGTTGTGTTAGAAATTCATAAGAAATCAAGGGTAGCTAATACTCCAAGTTTGGCTAACTCCTTGAGTTAGCCAGTGCAAGCTCAAGTCTATCAAGCAGCGATGGCTCAACCACCATGGATTCAAAACAATGCCTCATCAATTTCGTTCCAACAATATCATGATCTATCGAAGAATTCGACGGGATTCTGCTCCATGTTCTTTGTTAATGACCCTAATCGTACAGCAGAGGAGCATATCAAAGTATTTGAAGATGCATTGTGCAATAGAAAGATTCAACACGAGGATGTAGCGTGTAGGCTTTTCCCTTATTCATTGGGGGAAGACCCTTACTACTGAAAAGTTTAATCGATCGTGTTTGGTGTAGACTTATCAAGGTATTTATTATGTATTTTGATATATGAGATATTTAGTATTCTAATATGTATTCTTATATATATATATATATTGAAAACTTTAATATGTTTGCTGTGATTGCAATTACCTTCTTCCAGATCAGTATGCACGTTGTTATTGATATAATCGAAGAATGGAAATAAAACAAATATAAATATATGTTGAAACATGATGTGATAGAGTCATGACTCTACACGTACATGTTTCAACATACACTGGTTCATAATAATCAAACACCAATCGGTTTGTTAAGATCATTAAACATAATAACTCATTACTCCCCGATATCAAAGATCGCATAGGGATTAAGGCGTCATCTTAGTTGTTATCGAGTGTTTTAAAATAACTAACAATAAACATGATCGTTGGAGATAACAAACTTTATTACAAGTAAAACCCGTTTGTGACTGTTTATGCATATAACCAGATTTTAACTATTGCATATATATATATATAGTCTCAATGCAGACATTTCATTACTCAATTGCTAACTTTCTTAACACTCCCTCTTTAGCAATGAGGGATTGAAACTTCTGTATATAATTGAGTAGGATTGATTATATCTGATGTATTTTCATGATGTCTGGACAAAATCCGGCCTATAACCATGATGGATATCAATGTGTCCAGCAGAATCCGACATATAACAATGACATCAGCAAATTTCATGATGTCCGGATAAGATCCTACCTACAATCATGATGGATATCAATGTGTCCGGCAGAATCCGACATATAACAATGACAGCAATAACCTTCAATAAAGGTTGGTCATCTATTGATAAGATCGTCACCTTATAATAGAGACCTTTAAAGAATTATGAAAGAACGTCACCTTTCATTTAACAAGTTTGCAAACAAAATTTAATATAATATTCATGAATAACATTTACAAAAGTAATTACATATTTGTCACACCAAGTTTAGATCTAATACACTCTATTTTCACTCTTGCAAGAGGTTTAGTGAAAATGTCAGCATTTTGATCATTTGTGTTAACATAAATCAGCTTGATCACATTCCTGTCAACCATGTCTCTGATGTAGTGGTAAGGAGTCTCAATGTGCTTTGACTGATTGTGGAACACTGGATTTGCTGAAAGTTTAATGCAACTCTGATTGTCACAATGGATCACAGTGGAATTTAATTTCTTCCCAAATAGTCCAAATAATAGCTTCCTTAACCAAACAGCTTCATGCGCTCCCATGGAGGCTGCCATATATTCTGCTTCAATAGAACTCAAGGCAATTGTAGGTTGTTTTCTACTGAACCATGATACCATTGCTGATCCAAGACGGAAGCAACATTCAGTGGTACTCTTTCGATTTAAGGAACAACGAACCCAATCAGAATCTGTGTAGCCTTCACGTTTGATTTCAACATTTTTGTACTTTAGTTCAAGACCAATAGTGCCTCGTAGATATCTCAAAACATGTTTAGCCGCCATCAAATGTATTTTCTTAGGTTCACACATAAAGTGACTCAGAACATTCGTAGCGTAGCAGATGTCAGGTCTGGTATTAACCAAAAACATGAGAGATCCAATAATCTGTCTATAGAGGGGTAGGATCAATAGATTCTAAATGTGCTGCTTCCTCTTTTAGCTTGTGAAGATTAGTTTCCATTGGAATTGCAAGTGGCTTTCTGTCCATCATTCCATATCTATTCAAAATATCTTGAGTGTATTTTCCTTGGTTTAAGAATATGTAATTCTCCTTTGACATACTTCTAGGCCCAAAAAATAATGTAATAAACCTAGGTCTTTCATATCAAATTCAAGAGCAAGGTCTTGTGCATTTAGCAATCAAATGATCTTCACCTGTTATTAAGAGATCATCAACATAAAGAACCAATATGATCATGTCTCCATTAGATACCTTGAAATAAATGTTAGGATCAACTTCATTTTTAGAATATCCTAATTTGATGAGATAACGGTCAATTCTTTCATACCAAGCTCGAGGAGCTTATGTAAAGCCATACAATGCTTTCTTTAGTTTGCATACATAGAGATTTTGATTTTTTATTACAAAATCTTCAGGTTGTTCAATATAAACTTCTTCATTTATGACTTCTTTTAAGAATGCAGTTTTCACATCCATTTGATGTACCTTCCATCCTTTTGCTGCTGCTAAGGCAAGAATAGTCCTAACTGAAGTAAAATGAGCAATAGGGGCAAAAGTTTCTTCGTAATCAATACCTGCCTTTTGTGTAAAACCTCGGGCAACAAACCTAGCTTCATGTTTCTCAATGCTTCCATCTGCTACATATTTGATTTTATACAACCATTTAGAAGAAACAACAGATTTGGCTTTAGATCTAGGTTCAATGTCCTAGACATCATTTTGAACTATTGATTGATATTCTTCAATCATAGCATCTTTCCATGCTTGACAAGTTAGAGCTTCTTCAACAAATGTAGGTTCAGATTTAGTGAGCTTAGTTACTAGTGCAGTATAACAAGATTTGTTTCTGGTTTTTTTGACTTCCTTAGAGATTTCATTTCGTTCAATATTATTTTCTTCAATCATTTTCCTTGCCCACAATGGTCTCTTTCTGATATTAGGGATGATTCTATGTTCTGTATCTAGTATTGAACTTATATCTTCTGATATATTCTCTCTCTGAATTTCAGATTCTGGATTTTAATCTTAATCTGTTGACATCTCATCATTTGTGCTTATGGATAATTTTAGTGCAATGTTTTCCTCAAATATGACATCTCTGCTTACTTCTAGTGATCTTTGTCCAGGAACATAGACTCTATATTCTTTTGAGTTTTCACTATACCCAACAAAAATTCTTTTCTTTTCTGAAGGTTCTAACTTAGTTCTTCTTTCTTTAGGTATATGTATATATATAGGACAACCAACGATCCTGAGATGACTTAAGTTAGGTTTCTTCCCTGTGAAGACTTCTTCAGGTGTTATATTTTTCAGGATAGAGTGTGGACATCTATTTTGAATGTATATAGTAGTATTAGTAACTTTTGTCCAAAATGAAAAATGTAGGTTTTGATCATAAAGCATAGCTTTAGCTGCCTCAACAATAGTTCTATTTTTTCTTTTTGCTACACCATTTTGTTGAGGATTATAAAGTACTGTATACTCCCTCTTAATCCCAACAGATGTACAAAAAATTTTGAAATTTTCAAAAGTATATTCTCCCCCATTGTCGGATCTTAGAGTCTTAATTTTCTTTGATACTTGATTTTCTACCAATTCTTTGAATTCTTTGAATTTAGATAACACTTCATTTGATTCCTTAACTTTTAGAAAGAAAATCCAAGTCTTCTTAGAGTAATCATCGATGAAGATTATGTAGTAGGAGTAACCTTCTAGGGAGAGTTGGCATGGGCCCACATAGATCAGAGTGAATTAGTTCCAAAATTGATTTAGACTTGTGTTCATTGGTAGGGAAAGGTTTTTTAATGTTCTTTCCTAGAGCACAACCTTTACATATACTTGTATGGGTAGAATTTAAGTTAGGAATTCCAGAGGTGATTTTGCCTATCTTAGGGAGTGAATTGAAACTAGTATGTCCAAGTCTCCTATGCCATATTTCATTAGAATTTTTTATTTCATGATTAAGAGCTTGGTTTTGAATATCACATAGTTTATATAAGGTCCCATCTCTAGTCTCGATAGTAATAGCATTTTTAAGACTTGTGTTTTTAGGCTAGTACAAGACTTTGCCTTTGTTGAAAGTAACTTGAAAACCTTCATCCGTTAATCTAGAGATTGAAATTAGGTTTCTTTTTATTCCAGGTACAAATAGAACATCTTTCAACTTTAGTGTAACTCCTATCCTTAATTGAATAGAACAAGTCCCAATGCCTCTGACTAGATGAGTGGAGTTGTCTCCAATAGTAACTCCTTCAGATCTATAATTTTCAAGTGTTTCAAATTTGTCTCTGAATCTTGTTATATGTTGAGAAGCGCCACTATCTATTATCCACACACTTTCATTAGAATTTATCTCGCTTGACAAAGCAGAATAGAAAACTAGACTTTCATCTTTCTTACTTTCGGCTAATTCTTTCCCTTTCAGGACATTTGCTGAAAACATGTCCGAATTTCTCACATTTAAAGCATTTAACTTTAGAGAGATTAGTATTGTTGACTTTATTATGCTTTTTCTTATAGTCATGTTTCTTTCGTTTAAATTTTCTTTTCTTTCCTTGATGATTGGGAGCTGAGAAAAGAGCTTGATTTTCACCCTCTTGATTTTATATGATACCTCTAGAGATTAATCTTGACTCTTTTGATATACAGTTAGTTTTTAGCTGATCAAATGAAGGGATTGAAGGTCTACTAACAACTTGAATAAATGCTTCCCATGATAGTGGTAATCCTCTGAGTGCTAATATAGAGAGTTCTTGATCTTCTACTTTGTTTCCAATGGAATTTAACTGATTCTTAATTTCAGAGATCCTTCCAAAATAAGATGAGATTGATTCTCCCTTATTCATTTTAGTATTCATCAACTGATTCTTCATAGTGATCAATCCGCTTGAGTTGTTTATTTCAAATGCATTTTTTATTGTAGTGAATACTTACAAAGGCTTTCTCCAGATTTGAAATGGAAGGGAGAATGTGATCCTTTACGGAGTCTATTATGATTTTCTTGGCTTTATTGTTTCACCTTCTCCAAGTGATTTTTTCAGTTTCATCTTCGGGAATTGGATTATCATATTCAATGATTGATTCTAATTGTAGTTCTTCAAGAATTGTGGTAATCCGGATATTCCATGAAAAGAAATTTACAGCACCTTCGAGTTTGTCCTCTACTGTCACATTATTTGACATATTTACAGTACCTTTGATAGTCTCTACCAAGTAGGCTCTGATACCATAAAAAGTTTAATCGATCGTGTTTGGTGTAGACTTATCAAGGTATTTATTATGTATTCTGATATATGAGATATTTTGTATTTTGATATATATATATATATATATATATTTTGAAAACTTTAATATGTTTGTTGTGACTGCAATTACCTTCTTCCAGAGCAGTATGCACATTGTTATTGATATGATCTGAGAATGGAATTAAAACAAATATAAATATATGTTGAAACATGACGTGATAGTGTCATGACTCTACATGTACATGTTTCAACACATACCGATTCATATAATCAAACACCAATCGGTGTGTTAAGATCATTAAACATAGTAACTCATTACTCCCCGATATCAAAGATCGGATAGGGATTGAGGCATCATCTTAATTGTTATTGGGTGTTTTAAAATAACTAACAATAAAAATGATTGTTGGAGATAAGAGACTTTATTAAAGCTAACACCTATCTGTTACTATTTATGCATATAACCAGATTTTAACTATTGCATTATTATTAGTATATATATAGTCTCAATGCAGACGTTTCGTTATTCAATTGCTAACTTTCTTAACAACTACTGGTTTGCCAATCTGCTAGTATCATCTATAACAGGATGGGTTCAGCTCAGAGAAGCTTTTATTGCAAAATTTGGCATGTTCACCACACCATTGGAGTTGCATAGGATGTTTGTGGACATTAGGAGACATGATAAAGACTCAAAAAGTTCCTTTAACAATCGTTTCCACAAGGCCTACACAGGATTGCAAGCCCCTTACACAATGCAGGAGGTAGGTGCTTTACAAGCATATTACAATGCCTTAGATAGTTAGACAACTATGTTTACAAGGGTGGCGAACCTTGCTCCCACAGTGTTGAATGAGGCTTACACTAAAGCAATTGAAAGAGGGAAGCAATTGGGCGAACAAGGAATGGAACCCCCAAGTGCAAGGTATCCGAACAGTCCACTTCCACAACTTACATACCAGGCACTTATAAATCAATTGTTGATACATCCAGGATCTCCGTTGTCTCAAGCACCACCACCAGTGCCAATTTATCTGCAAAGTGCAAGTTCATCCACAAGAACGCAAGAAGAAAAGGAGGAAATGAAGGAATTGATCGAGCAAGTCAAGAAGCTACCTATAGAAGTTACTTATTTTGAGAAATCAAAACAATCAACTCCAAAGTTCCCATAGAAACAATCAAGGAAATAATTATCAAAATCATGGTGCAAGTTATCAAGGAGGGTATCAGAGAAATCATCAAGAAGGCGGATACCAAAGGAACTATTAGGACAAAGACTACCAAAGAAACAACCAAGGTGGTGGCTATCAAAGGAACTATCAAAATAATAACCATCAAGGTAACGGCCAGCCACAAGATCAAGGATATAACAATTAGTCTAACCAAAAGAGGATGTGGAACACAAGCCCAAACAATGGAAATGTGGTGTTGCCACTAGATAATCAAGCCTTAGCGGATAGTAGGCTGATGGAATATTTTTTGGCTGATGGATAGAATATTTTTAGTTGAGTCTGCCATGTCTAAATATTGTAGATTCCATGAGACTGATCAACATTCGGAGTTAGGATGTGCTGAGTTCAAGAGGGCATCTAACTTGTTTCAGAACATAATAGATGAGTCAAACAATCAAGAAGATATTAAGGTTTCGGGGTATGAAATTGTCCCATCCTCGAGATATGATCAATGCTTGACTTTTGAGGAGATTTCATTTCCACTAGAATTTGAAGCATATGAAGAACACCAAGGGAGATTTCCTCCCAAGTTAGTGAGTGGGCCAGTTAGTGAGGTAATAGATCGAAATGAATATAATAATGGGTCAGATTCTTTCCCACCTTTGAGCAATGCTGTTCTAGTTCAAGGGACTGCTGGGAACTAAACATTTCAACAATTGACTAGCAATGCAAGGTTTTATCAGAGGAACAATAAGAGGAATGATGGACCCTTCACATCCTCGATACCTCTAAACAATCTCAATACGCCTCCACACCCCAATGCAAGTAATGTACCAAATTCTTCAAGGGACTCACCCAAGTACAGACATGGTAACCATATCAATGGAGGTGGAACACATAGTTCTCAACAAAGTACACAACAAAGCAATCAAGATGTTCAAGGATCATAGAGTGTCCAGTCAACACAAGAAGCAAAGAGAGGAAGAATGGGAAACAATGTCGTGAATAATGATGAGTTGAAAAGATTAGGACAGAGTGTAATGTAGGAGATGAAGAAGATCAAAATCAATCTCCCTTTGTTTGAATTGTTGAAGATAACGAAGATTAGAGATACATTTCTTAACAGTTTGAAGGATAACAAATCACAAGGATCTCACACTCAAAGTCCAGGAGGGAACATGACGAATTCATCTCAAGAGATTTCATACGGGGTGATAGAGAACTCTACGCAAGAGATTGCATGTGGCGATATTAGTGAGTTCAACGGATAGCCAGGGCCTCAACTAGTTTATATAGCCCAAGGATCAACGCCGGTGGAACGACAGACTCAAAGGAGTCAAGCCCTGGTAAATAATAAGGAAGTGGTGAAGAAAGTAGTTCAACCGATAGATTTCGGAGTGAAGCCGAAGCAAGTACATAAGACGCCAGTGGTATATTATCAAGGGAAAGATGAGCCAACCCCATTCCTACTATCAGTGAGGATATTTTGGAAGCTTCTCCATAATTGCTTGATAGATTCAGGGGCGTCAAGTAACATCATGCCTTTGAATATTTGTAGAAGTTTGGGAATCACGCTTTTGGGATCAAACATAAAGGTTACCCAATTTGATAAGACAGAAGTGTCGGTGGTAGGTGAGCTACACAACATACACATGCAGTTGGCATTTGCTCCGAGGATGGAACACATGGTAGATATTTCAATGGTAGATGTGGTTGATACCTATGGGTTGATCCTAGGTAGGGATTGGGCTAGAAGGTTGAGTGGATACATGACAACTGACTTTTCTCACATGTGGCTCCCATGGAGAGGGCTGACCAATCAAATTAGAATTGATAGCACCCCAAGGTTGAGATTGACAATTATTAAGTATGGGGAATCAAATGAAATATTGTTTGTGGAAACAAGTATGAACACCTATAGACCTAAGAAGACAAAAGTTTTGACAATGAAATATCATAAGTGAAAGAAAGGATTCAATTGAGATCCTGATCGAGTCGGATCCAGACACTTCATCAGACGATGGTGAAGGCATGTTCGAGAATTTTAAGGACTTTGTTATTAGAATTGTACAACAAGGAGTAGAGTTGGATAACCGAACATCAGTGAGAGACTATTTCCCAACTGGTGCAGAATCCATAATGCTTTCCATTCGGAATTATCTTGATCCTTGTGCATAGTTGCCTTGGAACAAGTAGAGAGGAGAATCCTAGGGGCACTAAAACAAGATGACCAACATGGAAAACAAAGGGTTGAAACTTTATAAGCCGATGAAGCAAAAAGTAGCATGATGGGTGAAACAAAAAATGAAATTACACCCCTTAACTTAGAAATGAAAAAAAGTGATGAATTAGAGAAGTCCAAGGGTTCCCAAAAGGATTATCAAGAAAGTGATGGAGTATGGACTCTAAGGTTCGATGGTTCCAAAACTAAGCAAGGCGCTGGAGCTAGATTTGAGTTAGTTAGCCCGACAGGGGCAACATATTTGGAGGCACATAGATTGCAATTCCCGTTGCACCAACAATATGGAAAAATATGAAGCTTTGATTTTAGGCTTGTTGTGTGCTATCAAGAAAGGTGCCAAGATACTTCATGTACTTGGAGATTCGTATTTAGTAATTGAGCAAGTAAAGCAGAAGTTCGCTTGCCATGACAAGAGATTGAAGAGATATAGAAACAAAGTTTGGGATTTGATAGAGGACTTTGACACCTTTAGTATCAAGTTTAGCTATAGAGCAAACAATCAGGTGGCTAATGCCCTCGCACAAGCTGCAAGCTCACTAGCACCAATTAAGTTGGACGGCTTGAAGAAATTTAGAGTTGAGTTAGCATCAGTTCCACTAGTACCAGATAATGTCAAGAACTTCCAAGTGTTTGAAGATGATAGACATATCCTCAAATTCTTGACCAATTCGGATGTCTTCACAACACAAATCGTCGATAGTGAAGTGGATGAAGAAGTAGAGATCAATTTAGAAGGAATTATGAGCTTGAAGACAAATACTATTCCAAAGGGAATGATTGAGTTAGAAAGAATCTTTGACATGGATCAATTCAACAATGTGCAATATCAACCCACAGGGGGTCATGAATGTGAAAAGGTAAATTTGGTAACAAAGGATTGTCCCAAAATAGTTCATATTGGGAAAGTTTGTACACCTAAGGTGAAGGTGGATATATTGAATTTGATGAAAGAATTCTTAGATGTAATGGCTTGGGGATATGAAGGTTTGAAAACATATGATCCTTCCATCATCACACATACAATTCCATTGAAGGAAGGAAGTAAGCCATTTAGGAAGCAACAAAGGCCAATCAATTCTTTGTTAGAACCATTGATATTCCAAGAAGTAAAGAAGCTTCTAAATATGCAGATCATCTTCCCAGTGAGGCATTCAATGTGGGTCGCCAATCTCGTCCCAGTTAGGAAGAAAAACAGAGAAATAAGGTTGTGTCGATTTCAGGAATCTGAACAAAGCATCAAAAAAGGATAATTATCCATTGCCATCACTAGATGAGGTCTTGCAAATTGTAAATGGAGCACAGATGATGTCATTTATGGATGGATATTCGGGGTACAGTCAAGTGATTGTTGAAGAAGAAGATAGATTGAAGACAACTTTCACCATGAAGTGGGGAACATTTGCATACAGGAGGATGCCTTTTGGCTTGATCAACGCAGCTGCAATATTTCAATGAGCCATGGATTATGCTTTCAAATGTTTTCATTTGGTGAAAACATTTTGGATTTGAGGAAAGTTTTCATGAGATGTAGAAAGTTCAGAGTTTCTTTGAATCCGAAGAAATGTATGTTCGGAGTCACTGAGGGAAAGCTTTTGGGACATGTGATTTCAGAAAAGGGTATCATGATAGATCCAGAGAGAGTGGAGGCAATTTCCAAACTTGGTGTACCAGCTAGCTAGAAAGAGTTCAAATCATTCTTTGGAAAGATCAACTTCGTGAGAAAATTCATATCCGCGTTCGTTGAGATTGTAAAGCCAATGAATGACATGTTAAAGAAAGATGCAAAGATGGATTGGACTCTAGCAGCTAAGAGAACATTTGAAGAAATAAAGCAGGCTATCATCAACACACCAATTCTAGTAAGCCCGGATTACGAGAGGCTATTCAATATATACTCTTTCGCCACTGCTCACGCATGTGCGGCCATTTTAACACAAAAGAATGAGGTAGATGAAGAGCACTCGAAAGCGTTCATGAGTGCACCTTTCAGGGAAGTCGAATTGAATTATCCAAATGTGGAGAAACAAGCTTATGTCTTGGTGAAGGCGATGAAGAAGTTCAGGCACTACATCTTAAGAAGCAAGGTACATGCAATTGTGCTTGACATAGCAGTGAAGACTCTTTTAATGCAAAACGAACTTGGAGAAAGAAGAGGCAAGTGGGCCGCTACTAACTAGGAATATGACGTAGAAATTCAATCGATGAAATTGGTCAGAGGACAACAGTTGGCGCAGAGCATGGCATCAGAAGGACTTGGACTTGTGCAACAAGTTTACAAATTGGAGGATGTGCACCCTGACGAATGGTATCAAGACATAATCAATTATTTGTTAAATCATCGGTGCCCTTCACATTTGAATCTGGTACAGAAGTGAGCATTGAGATTCAAGAGTAAAAGATACATGTTGCAAGGAGCAGTGTTATACAAGCAAAATCAAGAGGGGATATTTTTGAGATGTGTTGAAAAAGAAGAAGCTAGAAACATTTTCATGGTAAATGGGGAACAGTATATGGATCAGATTTGGCTACAATACATTGGATACTAAGAGCCGGATACTATTGGCCAACCTTGTTCAAAGACACTCACGAACACATAAAGACCTGTCATGTTTGCTAGACATCAGCCAAGAGAGAAAGGAATCCAATAATGCCTTTGCGGTTGATTATTGAGGCGAGACCTTTCGCGATGTGGGGACTTGACTTCATTGGTCCTATCAATCCACCTTCCTTGGTGCAACACAGGTATATTCTAACCGCAATTGACTATTGTACTCGGTGGTCAGAAGCTCAAGCTTTCAAGAATTGCACTGCTGAGATTCTCATCAAATTTTTAGAGGAAAGAATCACTAATAGGTCTGGGTGTCCAGCTTTTGTATGTGATAATGATTCTGCTTTAATTTCTTTGAAATTTCATACGTGGGCATTTGACCACGAGATCATTTAAAATTTTTCATCAGGTTACTATCCCTAGGGGAATGGCCTAGCAGAATCCACAAACAAGAACCTTTTGACTCTGATCGGAAAACTTTTAGACAGGAACCCAAGAGATTGGCACACACAACTGATATACGCTTTGTGGGTCTATAGAACAAGAGTTAAAGAGTCCATCAGAATCACCCCTTATCATTTGGTTTATGGACAAGACCCTGAATTCATGATTCAATTGAAAATTCCAACTTTAAGGTTCATATAGGAGTACTATGATATGAATGAAGATAGAGTCCAAGTTAGGTTGGTTCAACTGATGCAGTTAGATGAAAAAAGATACGAAGCCTAGAAAAATTCGGAAAATATCAAGGTGTAGTAAAATGTTGGTTTGACAGAAAAGTGCAAAACGAGGCCTTCAGGATCTCTGACTTGGTCTTGTATTGGGACAAAGCCCATGAAAAGAAGGGACAACATGATAAATTTGACAAACAATGGAAGGGTTCTTTCTAGATTTTAGAAATTATCGGGGATAATGCATTTAGACTTGAGACACTCACTGGTGAGGATGTCCTATTGCCTGTCAATGGGCAATTCCTCAAGCATTATTTCTAAGCCTAGGACTTCGTCCAGAGCCCTTTTTGTACATTGTTAGTTTAGGTTTGCTTTCGGTTAGAAGTTAGTTTGCTTTCTACTCTTTAGAGTAGAGTTTGTTTTGGACCATTTGGCCCAAGTTTGCTTTTCGTTCTTTAGAGTAGAGTTTGTTTTGGACCATTTGGCCTAAAGGGTAAAGTAGTTTCCCTTTCAGTTGGTTAGAGTATTTTTCTTTTAGTTTAGTTTAAGTGTTGTGAGGGAGCTCGATTTGATTTGCATCAAGTCATTTGACTTTAGATCTTTTAGCTTCCCTCAGTTGGAGGGTAGTTTTGGTTTTGGGCCTTTGCAAGTGCAAAGGGCATCCATGTTATCACTTGTGGGCGAGGTGTGTGGATTTAGCATTTTGGTGAGAAAATGGAGTTTGTCTTGTTCATTTCTTGATTACATTTGGCAAGTTTCAGAGATTAAAAGATGTGCTTAGTCGTTAGTCTATAGTAGGACTTGTACTAAATCTAGGTCGAACTCGATAGAGGTTCTTAAGTTATCTTTGACATGGTTACAACATTCTACTCACACTTAATTGCTTTGAGTTCTTGATGTTTTGAAGTGAAGTTGGACTTAGTAAAAATCTTACACCTGTTTCAGCGCCACTATGGTCTTCCAAACCCTTCGCAAGCTTCATTGCCTGCAAGCCAAACAAAAGATTGAATAGAAAAGAAAAGAGTAATATCATGAGAATTTATGCAAAAGAAAAGACAATATCAAACTGAAAATAAAGATGAAATTTGGTTCAAGGGTGTGCAATCATCTCTACCAGTGTTATAAAAATAATCACTAAAGGTAGAACCATGATTGTGGTGCCACAATGATAACTCCATCGGGGCTATAGATGCCTGACTGGTAGTGGGGCTCTATCTAGGTTGCTTTTGAAGTAAGGATATTAGAGTAGCTAAGTTTAATGGATTTGAGAGATTATTAAGTTCTTGTCGAGTGGGGAATAAATTATTTGCACACACGTGAGTAACTTATGGTCAGGGTGCATAGGTTTAACTTGAGAGTTCTTTCCCTTGTTGACTGCTTGTCCTTAAGTAAATTTGCAGATAGGCCATCCTGGTATTTTTTGTTCTAAGTTATTTTATTCTTGAAACGTTCAGGAACATTTCACCAGTGGAGTTGGCAGATGTGAAGCTTTCACATCATTTCCTTAAAATTTTGGTGAACCCCTTTTTTCGGTTGCCTTGGCAAGTTTTTTTTGGAGTTGTCCAAAAGTTTTCAATTTGAAAATTTTACACTTTGGATGCCTTCGGGCCAAGAGGGATGTGGTTGGATTTCTTTTTCACCTAGTACGAAACTTGATTTTCAGGAAAATGTAATTTTATCCTTAGGCCAAACAAATTTCAAAAAACAACATTTTCCAATGGTTAGAACAATATTCGGCAGGATAAATTTGGTTAGAGACTTCTTCACATTAGAAGAAGAAGCTCCATCTTTACCTGTAAGTTCTAGTTGCGACTTCCTTCTAGGAGGACCAAAACTTCCACAATCAAGACCCAATTTTGGATTAACCCTTTTAAGCCTTTAATTTTCAGCTACTTGTTGGTATTTGCTAAGATGGATTGAATTCTATCAATGATTGATGTACCTTCCTTTTGTTGCCATTGAATGGGAAAAGGGTATCTTTTATCAAAATCGGCCTGATGATATTCTGGATCAAGAATATTACCATCATCTTCGATTTGAAAATCTGATGGAATCTCAAGCATGTTAAGATCAATGAATCGCTGCAAAGTTAATTGGTAGTAATCCATCTTCATTATATCCAATTCTGTCTGCATGTCAATCCAAACATTTTCAATGCGATGAACATGTATGAAAGCCCTCTTGATTTGAGAATTCATTTCTTTGTAATCAAAGTCAAATATGGCTTTGTATCTCTTCAAAGTGATCAATTGTAGTTCTGCTTCCCTAGTTTTTGCTTTATGTACTGAATTGATCATATAATTACCAAGTACCAGGGGTTTGGCAAATGAAATACCAAAACTTGGCCTATGCAAAGCATGTTGATCAAATTGAACTTCCACGAGCTGTTTGGTTAATTCTAACAACATGATTTTGTTAGTAGCATACCTAGGTAAGGGATATGGCTCACCTTTAAAGTACCCAGCCCTCAAGTAAGTAAAGGTTGGAAACTGGATAAAGATACAACCATACTAATTTACCTTTTTCCAAGCTTCATTAGATAACCTTTTGATGGATAACTGTCTATCAAAAAGACATTGAAAATGCCCAAAGAAAGCATCTTGAACTCTTCTGTAATCGTACTTACTATTAGCTAGAGTAATTTGATCATAGTAATCCCAAATTGGAATTTGAAGACGATCTCCTTTGGTTGAGAATCCAGAAAAAGATCCCATGTCAACGGCAATATAAACAAGTTAGGAATTCATGTAAAAATGCACCGAAGTCCCAACACTGAGTAGCTATTGACAAAGTGCAGTGCTGATTAATTCTCCCCAAAAGATATGTTCCTTATTCTCCATGATTTGGAAGATGAACTTATACATCCATGGTTCAAAATCGGTGGAATCTTTAAAACCACAGATTCTGCTGAGCAGAATAATAAGATCTTTTTACTTTTGGTTGAAATTAGATCTGTGAACGATCTTTGGCCTTCTCGAGAAATTGCTTCTCTTGGTATCCAACCAATTTAGATTCATATACTTCTGATATTCTGAATCAAGGCTAATAATAACGTTGCCATCAACATCTTTGATCTTTTTTGACTTTGGACTAAAATGTTTCGCACATCCAAGAATAAGCTCTGGTTCTAAGGCAACCATGTGTAATGTAGATACCAAGTGAATATGACTTCGTTTGATACGTTTCATTTCATGCCCAACAGGAGCTTCTACTCTTCGCAAAAAACCAACCATATCTACATGTCCGATCTTTGTTTCTAACACATTTTCAAGAATGGACGTGGCATGAGCTAACTCTTTATCAAACTGGTATTTCATTTTGCCCTTATATTTTGATGGTAAGGGCATCTCTTGTGCTTGTGCTGCAACACAAATTCCAAAATGTGAACACATCATCAGAGGATATTGCCATAAAAGATTGATTTTTGATAAGCAACAAAGGTTCAAGTATGGATTAGATACTTTCAGGATTCGATGAGATGATCTCAAAAAGAGACATTATACATATGTAGAGGATGGAAATGGTAAGTGGAAAGAGAAACCATGAAGTGAGAATGGAACAAGATGAATATGTTTTAAGACATGAAGGTGGAACAGATGGGAATGCGTGTGACTAAAAAGTCTTGACTTTCTAAAAAGTGACTTGGGTTTTCAAGATATCATTATACCGAAAATGGATTACATGTAAATGCAATTTTAATGAGGAATGGAAAGTGAGATGATATGCGAATGCAGATAGAGAATGAGCTTACATGTATGTAACATCCCGTTTTCCTGGGTCTAAACTAACAATTAATCATTCACATAGAATACAATTATTACTTCAATTTCATAGGAGATAGTTATATCAATCATGTTCATGTGAATGAGATTTACCATTAAAATCAGTTAGACAAAATTTTTCTTAACTAAAAACTTAAAACACCATCAATGAATTTACCAGAGAAATTAAAATCCACATACCATGAAATTTGAACCGATTAATCATTGTAAGAAGGCTTTTGCAATCACCCAAATTAGTCCACAAATACCACTATAACAATGTCATGTAACGACTACCATCCAATACCGCTATATCAAAATCAAATGACGATTACTATTAAAAACCACTATATAAAATTAGGGCATCACAAACCACTGTATCAATTAGGGCATCAGTTACCATTGGATCACTTAGGGCTTCAGATACCACTGATTCAATTAGGGTTTCTGTTACCACTGATTCAATTAGGGCTTACGATTCCACTAATTCAATTAGGGCTTTCAATACCATTGTATCATTTAGGGTTCCAGTTACCACTGAATCAATTAGGGCTTCAGATTCCTTTCCTTCTGATTATTTAACTGTGGCAATAACTCAAAATTAGAAAATATGCTCATATTCGATATTCATATAAATGAAAAACAATCCATAAATCTATCTCTCGCATCTAGGTGTAAAATATCTGTAACGATGAAATAACCCAATTAATCTTACCTTCTCATATATAAAAGTGATAATACCTATTTCCAATAAACAATTGAATGCATAGCTTATCTCTGTTTGACACACATCCGACATCTTGGGGAGAGGTGAAACATTGTTAGGGGCTTAACCACCCAACCTTGGACCATAACTTTATCCCCTCACAATCTCTAACGAGAAAGACCCTGTCTATCCAGAATTGGACTTGGAACATCTTTCATCTACTGAGCATCTTGGTATCTAACCATATCTCTCAACTTGACAACAGGAGTTACAATAACAAGATCATGCAAGAGCTATTAAATAATTCATATTAAAAATGATAAACATTGTTATCTCACAACTAATACCGTTTTCATTATTCAAATCTGATTCCATTGTTGATTCTTTTAGGTTAATTCCACCTCTTCACCCTTTCGTGGCTTCTGTGCCTAGGTGAATCCTAGGTGTCTGAAAGTTTATGATCACCTTGTTTCTATTTACACCTCTTCACCATTTCATGGCTTCATTGCCTGGTGAACCTAGGTGTTAAAGATTCTAAGAGCATTCTGTTCTTTGTTTCGGGAGTTATAAAGCATGGTTATTGATGATGGTTCATAAAATCATTTTAAATTCCTTCAGCTACCATTTGGTTTCATAAATGATATCTTGATCACATAGATAAAAACTAAGAAGATCTAATGGAACTCTATGAAATGCAAGAGATTAACAAGAAGATATTTTGTATTTAAACGATGTATAGTTGGCTGTAACTAGACTTCTTAAAAGGAAGGCTTATGATACAAATGCATGTATTGTTTTATTCACAGTCCTGGCAATGTATAGTTGGCTACAGTTGAACTTACACTTCATAAAAGGAGGAATTACAAATGCATATATTGTATTATTCACAGTCCTAGCAATGTGTAGCCGATTGCAGTCGGACTTACATTCAAAAAGGAAGGAAATAAGAAATATGAATGCTTAGATAATTCATGACTTGAGGTTGTGCTTGAGGTTTGTCTGGACGTGGCTCCTCCTGTCCTCAATTGGAACTCCTTTTGGCTATTTGTTCTGCCTGCTAGTAGAGACTTGATTTCAGAGTTCAAACGCTGAAGTAGTAAGGGAGAACAAAGTAATGTTGGTTATGTAGTTAGAAAGAATGCTTCGACTAGGAATGAATATACTCCACTTGAATTGGGAAACGTAGCAGACAATAAAAAGGAGAGAAGAAAATCGGAAATGTATAAACGAATGGAATAATAATTAGTTCGGCTCCTCTCCTGGTTTCCTTCAATGAAGAGCAACATGACTTCTTGGATCCCACCGGTTATAAAAAGATTATTTGCCCATTCGAATTCCAAGCATTAAATCGATTGGAAAAAGAGAAGGAAAAGAATATAAAAAAGCTGGAAGAGAAGTTGGAAAGATTATAAGACAATTCGAATTGCCAAATATTAAATTGATTTATCATGCCAAGTGTTATCATTTAAAAGCAAAGAATATTAAATTGGAAAGAATAGAGTTGGAAGATTATAATTACAATTCAAATGTTATTATATCTTGAATATTATTATTTATATAAGCACATGTAAATATGTTAATGAGGTGGCAACACTTAATTAAATTATTATCATATAATGGTGCCATTCCATTTTTATATCTATACGCACGTATATAAATATCTCTATTAAAATACTATGATAAAAAATCCTTTGAGGTATGTTTTATATTTTAGCTCAATTATTTATGTTTCTCAAATCATTTATTTAAATAGCTCATGCGGGTCCCACAGATGTATCTTGTTTCAAGTCACTAGGTTCTCAACCCATCTACCCAGTGATGGTGATGCTCCTGTGCCTAATTCTTTTCTGACAATGCTTCCACCCCTTTGACATGTTTCTGGCAAGGAGATTCTTCGTAATTAAATCCTATTATCATAACAAGTTATAAATAATCATAACGGCTAACTGCCCATTCAATTTCATGAATTCGTGATAAATAATTATAACGACTAACCATCTTATCATTTCATAGGATTATAACCAATTTAATTGTCAATTGACTTCATGTGAACCTCAATGGCTATATTTTAAATTAGGTCAAAAATTGGGATGTAACAATGTAAGTGCGGATGATGGATGAGATGAAATGCGTAACAAGGGAGGAATGACATGTATTTTGCTCATGGATGTGTAAGTGCATATGGAAAGATGGAAATGCAATGTGCCTTGCAGCGAAGTGAACTTTGTAGACGTCTTTGAGGAAAAGTAAAGTCAAAGTGCATGGGAAAATATGCACATGACATTTTTGACCTTTAAAAAGCGACTTTTAGTCAAAAACGGGTTCTAGAGATGCAATTACATGTAAAAGACTTTTCATGTAATCATGACGTGCGATTGGATGCGGAAAGTGATATGAGTGGAAATGGAAATGGAAAATGAGATTACATATATGTGCGGATGATGAATGGAAATACATGTAATCGCATGTGAAGAATGAGATGTGAAGTGTTGTGACATGGAAAGATGGAAATTGAATGAAATGATGCTCTTGCATGGAATTAAAGGTGGAGTGAAGTGAAATATGATGAAGTTCTTGGGAAAGAACTTGCAACTTCTTCAAAATGAAGAAAAACCGAAAAACAATCAAACAAAACGCAAAAACAAGCTCAAAAGAAAAATGTACCTTTGGCAAAAGGCTCAAACATGTGAACAAGGAAGCCACTTCAACATGCAAATTCGAGTTTGGAGTTTGGGAAAAAACCAAAAACATGAAAATGAATTATTTCATCATTTTTAAAGGAAAAATACACTTTCAATGGCATCAAAATCAATAAGTGTAAAGCATCAAGTTAAAACATGCATAAAATCAACAAGATAAGCACAAATAAATTAGCAAGAAGGAAAATGTCCACTTATTTGATGATTGTGTGCCAAAAATGAAGGAGAAAGAAACTCCAATGTTGAAAAATTCTCAAACAAACTTGGATTTCTTCAACCTTGCAAGGAGGAATTCAAAATGAGCACCAATGAGGCATTTTTCATCATAGCTCCAGCATTTTTGTTATATGCAAGTTTTGGGACGTTTTTGGGTAAAAACGTGGATTTCCAAGTGCATTGCATAAGTCATTTTTCACTCTAGAATGCAAAAATGTGATTCTTAATGCCTTGTATACATCATGAAATGCCAAAACGACTTCTATTGCGGGCCGAACCAAGTTTGCAAAACCTTCAAATCTGGACGTTTTTCATCAAAACATGAGTCCAAATGAGCTAAAAAAAATCGTTTTTGACATGAATAGGAATGCCAAATGCATGGGAAAGCATTCAAAAGCAAAAATGCCTCTTGAGGGAAAGATTTCAAGTCATTCCATGGAGAAATCTATGAGAAAATCGCCAAAAAGCGGGTTCTTGGAGGCCAATGTTATGAAATTCTTCAAAAACAAGGTTTGGAAGGGCAAATGGATGAAGTTGAATGAAAAACAGACTTTTTAGATGCCATTACATGTTTTAAATATGCAACATAGACCCAAACACACCTTTTAGTAGTACCTTCTAACCAATTCTAAGGGTTTATCCAAACCAAAATGTCCACCCATTGTGCCACTATGCTTCTCTTTGATAATGTTTGTTCTCATAGAGCACTTGGGTACACATCGTTGTCCTCCTTTGAAAAGAAGTCTGTCTTGTATCAAAAAATCAGGAAAATCAGCATTGTATCTTTCACCAAGCTCCACACATACCTTGTAGATATCGCCAAAATCTGGATCTGCTACATACATGTCCTTGAGTGCTTCAATTCCCACACTTTCTAGTTGTATCTAGGAGACAGTCAGATTCCTTCTACTAAGAGCATCATCAACCTTGTTTGATATGCCTTTCTTATCCTTGATGGTGAAGGTATAGGCCTGTAAATACTCCACCCATTTCATGTGCCTATGACTTAATTTGTCTTGGCTATTCAAAAAACTGAGTGCTTGGTTATCGGTATATACAACAAACTCCTTTGGCAATAAGTAGTGTCTCCACCTTTTGAGAGCTTGGACCAATGCATACATTTCTAGGTCATATGAAGAGTATTAGCCACTGGTTTTCCTTCTTGACTAAGAACTGCCCCTATAGCAACCTTGCTAGCATCACATTCTACTTGAAAAACTTTGTTAAAATCAGGTAAAGAAAGAATTGACCGCTCACTAACCTTTTCTTAAGCAATTCAAAAGCTTTATTTGCTGATTGACTCCATGCAAACTTACACTTCCTTCCTCCTTTAACAGTTTCTAACATCGGAGCACATATATGACTAAAATTTCTTATGAATTTCCTATAAAATGTAGCAAGACCATGAAAGCTTCTAACATCTCCAACTGTTCTTGGGGGTGGCCAAGATAGTATAGCACTTACCTTTTCTTTATCCTTTTTCAAAATACCTTGGGAGATCACAAAATCTAGATATGTCAGCTTGTCTTGCATAAAAAAACACTTTTCCAAATTTATTACTAATTTCTCCTCATGAAGTCTTCTCAAAACCATGTCAATGTGCTCTAGGTGTTCTTCCTTTGTTTTGCTGAAAATTAATATGTCATCTAAATATACTATGATGAACTTGCCATTGAAGTCTTTGAGTATTTCATTCATAAGTCTCATGAAGGTACTAGGAGCATTAGAGAGTCCAAATGGCATTACCTTCCATTCATATAATCTATCGTTGGTTTTGAATGCTATCTTCCACTCATCTCCAGCTCTTATCCTTATTTGATGGTACCCACTTTTTAAGTCAATCTTGGAGAAATACTTTGCACCTCCCAAACAATCAAGAAAATCTTCAATTCTTGGCATTGGAAACCTATATTTGATTGTAATCTTATTAATGGCTCTAGAATCAATGCACAACCTCCAGGTTCCTTCCTTCTTGGGTGCCAAAACAACAAGTACAACACATGGGCCTAAGCTTTTTGTAATCAAGCCGGAATCCAGTGACTCCTTTATTTGTCTAGCAATCTTTTCATTTTGTTGTGGTGTCATCTTATATGCAGCCTTATTGGGTAAAGTATTTCCAGGAATGAAATCAATACAATGACTAATGTTTCGTATAGGTGGTAAAGATTTTGACATACCTTTTGAAATCAAACCTTCATATTTATCGAAAAGTTCTTTCACTTCACTAGGAATTGCCTTCTTTGTTTCAGCCTCCTTTCTGTCATTTCCAACGAGTTCTTGTGGTTGTGGGTTAGGCATCAAAAGAGAACAAGGCTTAGGTTCATCCTTCATGTCCCGTAAGAATTCCTTTTTATCAACCGTCATAATTTTGGCTTCCCTCTCTTTATTTTCTTCCACTTCCTCATGATCAGCAAATAGAATTAATCTAATCACTTTTCCATCCTTTTTGATGGTGTATATATTGAGTTTTCCATCATGTTGTGCCTACAAATCATACTGCTAGGGCCTACAAAATAATAGGTGGCACACATCCATGTCAACTATATCACACAAAATTCTGTCCTTATACTTTCCAATCTGAAAATCAACCCATGCTTGCTCATTTACAAGAGTTTGTTGACCCTTTGTTAGCCATGAAACCTTATAAGGAAAAGGATGAGGTATCCTCCTAAGTTTTAACTTTTGAACCATCTCAAGAGAAACTAAAATTTTAGTAGATCTTGAGTCAATAATGACTTTACATACCTTACCTCCGGATTTGCAAGCAGTCCTCAAGATAGTTTTCCTTTGTGGTGGTTCCATGGTAGTAGGCACTTTCAAAAGTGTTCTTTTCATCATTAAACTTTCTCCTCTTTCAGGTACACTATCTGAGTCAGCCGTCTCCTTCTCTTGGTATTCATCATCTTGTACCAAATGTGTTCTTCTTTCATCTTGTGAACTTGAACTTTCTCTATCCAGATACCTAGATGCATAATGTCCCTCCTTATTGCAATTGAAACAAATAATCGGACTTGCCCTTATACCACCAAATCCACCTCTTGAACTGCCTCTTCTACCTCTGAAGTCACCTCTTAAATTTCGTTTGCTTTGACTTGTTTCTTGCTTTATCTCCTTATGATCTTCATGATTTTGTCCTCTTCCTTGGAAATTTCCTCTTCCCCTTTGATTTCTTCCTCTTCCTTTGCTATTTTGTTCTTGCCTTCTTTTCAATTTGGCTTTCATCTTCAATGCCAGTTGATAACATTTTTGTACTGTATTAGGACACAATAAATTAAGTTCTTGAATGGTCAACCTCAATCCATTGAGATATCTAGCAACTTTTACACTTTCACATTCACTCTGCTTTGCCTTCAGACTTAGTTTTTGGAATTCTTCAGTATAGGCAGTGACATCTAACTCCTTTTGTCTTAAACTTTGTCTCCTTCGATGAAGTTGGATTTCATAATCCTCAGGTAAATATGTTTCTCTCACCTTTGCACACATTCTTTCCCATGAAATTATCATGTTCTTACATTCTTTGACCCTTTCTCCTTGAATGAAATTCCACCAAGTGAGGGCTGGTCCCTTCAACTTTGACTTGGCAATTTTTACCTTATCCTTCTTTGCTATATTTTCGCATTCAAAATGGTTGTTCAAGGCTTCTATCCAATCCACAACCGCATCAGCATCCATCTTCCTCGAGAAGATGGGTAGGTCACCTTTGGCATCCTTCTTACCAACTCTTTCAAGGGCCTCTATGGAGTATCTTTGGTCTGCAGGTAAGTTAACCACCTCCTGCTTAGGGGTATCCTCTTCTTCCCCTTCTTCCTCTTGCTCTGAGGAAATCTTTGCCGTCTTTTCCATCCGGCCCTTCATCTTCTCAAGTTCATCTAATAACCACTTATTGATTTTCTCATGTTCTTGCATCTTCTTTGCCAATTCAGCATTGGTGACCATGTTTGATGTTTCAGCTATTGATTCCGATCCAGACATAAAATCTAATTGCCTCAGGAGCTTTTCCCAAGCTCTGATACCAAAAATGATGCAGAGATAAATTCAATAGAAGCAATATCAAAAAAAAAGGAACCGGCACTAGCAAGAAATATATATTAAAATTTCTTCTGAATTAATTCTTCAAATGAACAGTAAATACATTTGCTCTCCTAGAGATTTCTTCTCTTGTAATTTCATATTCCAAAGACTTGCCCTAAACCTAAACTTAAACCTAAAACTCTATTTATACTTGCTAAGATGGTCTACAGAAAATTCTAGATTATTACAAAATAGGAAAAACAGTTTATAGAATACTCTATATTGATATAGAATGGGGAAGAATGACCCCACAATGATTTGTACAAATCCCAAGAATAAAATCTTATCGTAATGACAAAATCGGGATAAATTCTTCATTTAGAAATCACCTCCAAAATATTTTATGTGGGTGCTCTTGCACCACTATCCTTTTGGAGCTGGAAGAAAACAACACTAGTGTTTTAATGTCCCCATTTTTAGCAGGTTCTTGTAGTTGGTTTGGTCAGTTCGCCATTGCGACCCTTGTGAGCTGACAGTGGGATTTGAGGGTCTTTGTTGTGGGATTATAGGCTTTTCAGTGGCCTATGCTGTGTTTTGGCCCCAATTGAGGGGCTTACTATTTATGGTAAGTCAAATTGTTGGTTCAAATGAGCTTAGTTGAGTTAGTGGAGTTGGGTGATGCTCTCAGTTGAGTTAGAGGAGTTGGGTGATGATCTAAGTTTTTATTTTGGGATTCTGATCTAGGCTCCAAGAATCTTGGAGGGAGCGTCTATTTATAGTAAGTCACCCTGTCAGGTTCATTCATCATTTTCCATCATCAGGATCACTTTGGTGTTGTCAGATTTCGATTCTGATGCTTCTTTAGTTGTTTCTGCAAGACGGGTGAATTATTATTATTATTAATCTAAATATGTCGAGGTTGCTATTTTTGTTGGTATTGTTGGTCGATCACCTTAGTATTGGAGCTTGTTGGAACAATGACAAAAAGTTCTACATCGTGAGAAGAATAAGCAATGGCCTTGCATGTCAGAATATTAAATTATGATGGAAAAGGTCATTTTTTGAGCCAAATTTATATTAGTGGCACATTATTATACTTTAATGTTGTGTAGTGAAAGCTTCTTAAGTGGAGCTCTTTTGGGAAATTGGTGCCATTTGGAGATTATAAATATGGGGACATTTGATGAGAAAAACATCTGACTATTTGATCTTATTTTGCTTTGTCGTCTTTGTGACATTTCTGAAGTTTGATTTTTCTGTGCCCTTGCTGAAGTATAAGGGTTTGTTTTTGAGAAGTTAATTGTAATTCACAGCTGAGTTATTGTGAATTAGTTTTCTGAGAATTGGTCTTTATCTCCATTGTTGTATACACGGTGGTTGGGACATATTGTGGTGTTGGATTTGTGATTCGGTGTCTTCTTATACTGTTATTACTGTTGTTGCAAAGTAGTTGGGTGCTGGTTAATTTGGAGTTGGTTGAGCACCCATTTATATTTGTTGCTAGGCATTATTTTCTATCTTCACTTTGGGAGCAACGTTTTACATATTTGCAGTTGCATTTGTTTGTTAGAGAATTCTTTTGCTGCTGCTAGACTTCATTTCAAAAGGTTTCAAGGCACGTCTTACTTGTAAATTCATGGAGTGTAACTTCTAATTTTTCTAGATATTGTTGATTTAGATACTAGGGGATATTTTATCAATTGGGTTGTTGGTATTTTGTGAAAATACTTAGTATCGAAGTTGATATTGAAATTTGGAAAATTTTAGTTATATATTTCCTAAGTAGTATCTAAATATTTGAGTTGAAATTATAATTGCAAAATCTTCTAGTATGCTGCTATATTGTTGTATCAAAATTGCAAAACCTCAAGAACAAAGAAAAGAAATCAATTCTTTAGCACATATTGATTGAGCGCTAGTTGGGTTATTACAGTGGTATCAAAGCTTGATTGTGAAGTGTTTGACGAAATGTCAAACAACTGAATTATAAAAAGTTTTGGTGTTTGTTGAAGTTATTATCGGTTGAGGGATATTATAGTGAAGGATGAGATAAAATGCTTTATGAAATGGAATGATGGAAGTGGAAAGGAATAATGCACTTGTTCTTGGGAAAGAACTTGCAACTTGAAGAGAAACTGAAATGCAAAAATGCAAAACACAAAAACAATCACAAAAGAAAAACATACCCTTGGAAAAAGAATCAAACATGTCAACAAGCAAGCCACTTCAATATGTAAATTCAAATTTGGAGTTTGGGAAAAATCCAAAAGTATAAAAATTAGAATTTTCATCATTTTTAAAGGAAAAATGCACAATTTGTTGGGTGGATGTTTTGCAACCAACAGTTCTGGGTAAAAATCCAGTCACAAAATAAGATGACCGGCCACAACGAGTGAGGCAGAGTTTCTCCTACCTTAAAGAGAAGGCTCCCCCTTCTTACCATTCCTTGGATCAATTCAAAACAAGCAAGAAGTTGAGAGATTTTATGAAATGGGTGTTACCAATATCCTTTCTTCTTATCTTTCAAGAAAGAATCCACTTACTTGTGGAGTGAGTAATGGGTAGGGTGAATCTCTAACTACACTTCTATCAAGAGCTGGAAACAGTGATATTGATAAATCTTCATTAACTCAAAGGCTAGCTGAAAATGTCCCAGTTTGGCTCTAAGTCCAGTTGAACGTCTATAAAAAAAGCTTTACGATTAGGGCACAAAGACTGCTAAAAGTAAGAATAACTTAACTATTTTGCAAATTAAGAAAGAAGTATATGCTATAGACAAAGCTTTTAGCTATACACTTCCACAATTGCTCTTAGTTAAAGCTCCGACTCCAATTGTTTCTTAACTCTTTTATATTCAATTCACAAGATAAAATTATAAAAAACACAAGATAACATGAATAAAAGATAACTTAGATGAATTATAGACAAAGCTTATAACTCACACTAGTAACAACCTCACTTAATCAAGGTTAAGTCTCAAATGCTCCTGTGTATTTACTTTTCTCTCAAAATAGTGTTATACAAACAAAGTTCTGTTGGCACAATTTCTCTAGAGCTCTCTTCTATAAAGATAAAGATGATTTTTACAATGAGGGGGCACTCCTTTATATAGGCATTAGGAGTTGAGAAAAATGTGGACGAAAAAGTGGGAGCAACTCAACCAACTTTGACTTAGTCTAACTAAAAGAGAAATTATAGGGTTACATGCAATTGCACATGCATCTCTCATTACATCTCCTCGTGCACATATAACTCGCATTACATGTAATTACATTTTTTAATGTAATGCACCTCTCCAACTACAAATAAAAATAAAAACAAAAACAACAATCTTAAAGATTGTTTCTTAGTGTCTTGAATTTGACAATGATATTATGCATTGTGGGAAGATCAGCTATTTCCGTGGTTTTTGATATGGCTTCAATCCTTGCTACATCTACATACGCTGATTGCACAACTTTGGAGTTTGCTCTCATAGAATCTAACAATTGTTTTGTTGAGGATTTATAAGAGACAAACTTGTTCATTGCGTGTAAACCAAAGTCTTTAGAATCTAGATCAGCATTGATCTTGATTGTATATTCCGAGCTTACCCTTTCAGCTGCAATGAGATTACTGGATTCATCAATAACATGGCATCCCATCTGTTCCAAATCACAAGTAACAATTGTTTCAACTGCTTGAGAATCTCCTAGCGCTGCTTGCAACTTTGTGACTAGCTTCCTTAATGTTTCTTCTTTGTAACCAATAAGTTCTTGAAATCTGAAGAATATTTCACATGATGGAAGAATATCACATGAAACCAAAGCATCTAGATCAAATCTTGTCATTTCATCCCAATCATTGAGAATTTCCTTCAAATTAAATGCTTCTTGAGTCAAAGAAGAGATCAAAATTTGCTCTATTCCATTTATCTCTTTGACACACCTAAGAACTGCAAATGTCTCCATGATGGCTCAGACTCCTTTTGAGATGATTTCTCCTATCCAAGGCTTGGCGGCTTCAATCAATCTTCTCTCCTTAGATGTCTGAGACATAGCAACACACTTTGAGAAGATTGGTGTCGAATGACCTCACTCAAGGGAGAAACCTCCTGTTTTAGTTGATTTTTCTTCTCCTATAGTTCATGATTGCATTTTGTTACATTACCCAATGTATCTTGAGCATCCTGTAAACAACTTAGACACGATTGCTTCTTGATTTCAACCTTGGTAAATTTGTAATTAGGATGAGTAAGTTCTTTAACAGGTTTTTCCACCAAGGTCTCAACAACTGCAACAAATTTGGTTTTATCTAAATTAACCAAAATTCTTGAAACAATCTTATCTTTGAAGGATTTGGATTTGGTCTTCTTAACAGGGAGATTATCTGGTGGTACAACCACTTTTCTTCTCTTTGTTTTTATTCTACTTAACCATGTAGGCAAGCTGAAACCTTCATCCGTAGAAGCAGGTACAGTGGAGACCATTGACATTGATCCAAATTGTATTTCTGTTGTAACAGAGCAAGATTCAGCTTGCACAGCTGAAGGCATAGGAACATGCTGAAAAGATTCTGTCATGAAAAATTCAAAACTTGTGAAAGAGGTATCAAGTTGGGAAACTTGACCACTTGTGATAGTTGGAAAATCCTCAAACACATTTGACAAATGCTCATATTGATCATTTGTAGGAATGAGAGGAGCAACATAAGAAATAGGAAGGGCCATTGTATTAACTTCCGAGACTGGAATAGGAGTGAAAACTGTGGAGAACGAATCCACATCATCATCTACCTCATCCAGAAAAGGCGCTTCATGTATACATGGTGCACAAGTTTGTGCAAGTCTTGGGGGGAATATGATCATGACATCCCCTTCTTCATCTGTATCTTCTTTATTTGATTTTGTATCCAGTTCCTCTTTTGATTCTTCCTTTGATTCCTGAACTGGTTCAGAGATCTGAGAAGACTTAGAACGTTTTCCACCCTTTAATTTGAATTTGAGGGAACCCTTAGCATCAAACGGTGAAACACCATCTTTCCCAGTAATCTCTAGCTGTGACTTTCTTCCAGGAGGGCCAAAACTTCCACAATCCAATCCCATCTTAGGATTAACTCTTTTAAGGCCTTTATTTTTTAGCCATTTGTTAGTGTTTACCAAGATGGATTGAAATCTATCCATGATAGACATACCTTTCTTTTGCTTCCACTGAATATGAAAATGACACTTCTTATCAAAGCTGACTTGATGAAACTCTAGATCAAGGATGTTGCCGTCATCTTCAACTTGGAAATCTGAAGGGATCTCCAGCATGTTGAGATTGATTATCTATTGCAGGGTTAATCTGCAGTAGTCAATCTTCATGATGTCAAGCTCTGTTCTCATATCAATCTAGATGTCCTCGATGCGAAGAACATGTGTGTAAGCTCTTTTCATTTGAGAATTTATTTCTCGGTAATCAAAGTCGAATCTGGCCTTGAACTTCTTCAAGGTGATCAACTGCAACTCTGCTTCTATGTTCTTTGCTTTGGGCACAAAATTGATTGAATAGTTGCCAATCGCCAAGGGGTTGGCTGAAGTAATGCCAAAACCATGTCTATGCATAACATGTTGATCACTTTGCACGTCCATGAGTTGTCCAGTTAGCTCCATGAAGATGATTTGATTTGTAGCATACCTAGGTGAGGTATATTGTTCTCCTTTGAAATACCCAACACTTAAGTATGCAAAAGTTGGAAATTGAATGAAAATACAGCTGCATTGATTGACCTTTAACCATGCTGCATCAAATACTCTCTTGGCAGATAACTATCTATTAAATAATCGCCGAAAATGCTCAAAGAAGGCATCTTGGACTCTTCTATAATGAAATTTACTGTCTGCCAGAGTGATTTGGTCATAGTAATCCCAAACAGGAACTTGAAGACGATCTGCCTTGGTTTAGAGACTAGAGAAAGATCCCATGGCAGCGATAATGTAGACAGTATAGGAGTTCATGTAGAAGGGTGTTGAAGTTCCCACACTGAGTATTTGTTGGCAAAGTGCAGTGCTGATCAGCTCTCCCGAAAAGATGTGTTCTTTGTTTTCTATGATTTGAAAGATTAACTTGTACATCCATGGCTTGAAATCAGTGGAATCTTTGAGGCTGCAAACTCTGTTGAGAAGGATGATGAGATCCTTGGATTCTTGTTTGAAGTTAGACCAATGAACAGTCTTTGGCCATTTTGAGAAGTTGTTTCTTTTATTGTCTAACTAGTATCGGTTGACATACTTCAGATTCCAGCATGCCAAAGATGATTCTTTGGTTAGATCTGAACACTTTGCTTTATGTGGTACTTTAAAGATCTGCTCAATGACCTCTAGATCAAGGCTAATGACAACCTTGCGTTAGCATCCTTGATAGTCTTTGATTTTGGAGTAAAACAACGTACACATCCAAGATCAAGATCAGGTTCCATGGCTACTATAGGAAATTCAGACACCAAGTGAATGTTACTTTTTTTGATGCGCTTCATCTCGTGACCAACAGGATTTTCAACTTTCCTTAGAAAATCAGCCATGTCTACATGACCGATCATTGTGTCCATTGCATTATCAAGAACATATGCAACTGATGATGTAGTTGCATGAGCCAACTCTTTATCGTATTGGTATTTCATTTTTCCTTTGGATTTTAGTGAGGAGGGCATCTCTTGTGTTTGTGTTGCAACACAAAATCCCAAAACATAAACACAAGATTAGAAGGAATTGTCATACAAGTTGATTCGCGATTAGCAACAAAGATTCAAAAATGGATTGGAGACTTTGTAGATCAGATGAAATGATCTCAAAATGGAAACATATGCATATGTAGTGAATGAAAATGAAATGAACGGAATGCAGAATGAAGTGTTATGAAGGTGAGAAATGGAAAATGGAATGAAATGAAAATGTATGAAAGTGGAATGCATGGGAATGCATGTGAATGAAGATTGTTGATTTTCAAATGTGACTTAGGGTTTCAAGACATTGTTGCACGAAAAATTAGTACATGTAAGTGCAACATGTAAGCAACATGTAACGGGCAAATGTGGATGGAGGATGAGGTGCAAAGCATGGAAAGATGTGGAAACATGTATTCATTCGTTTATTAAGGCGTGAATGCATATGGAGAGATGGAAATGGAAAATGGAAGAGGGATAATGAGCTTTATAGTCATCTTTGGTTAAAAGGTGAAGTCAAAGTACATGGAAGATGAAAATGACATCTTTTTGACTTTTCAAAAAGAGACTTTTAGTCAAAATCGGGGTTTTGAGATGCCATTACACGCAAGGCTTTTCGTATAATTGTGTTGTGCGAGTGGATGTGAAAAGTGAGATGAGTGTGAATGGAATCGAAAAATGGGATTATATGCATGTGTAGATGGTGAATGAAATGGAAAACATGTAATCACATTTGTTGGATGAGATGCGAAGTGTTGTGACATGGAAGATGGAAGTGAAACGTGATGATGCTTTCGCATGAAGTGAAACAACAAGTTCTTGGGAAAGAACTTCCAACTTCTGTAAAGTGGAGAAAATCGACAAGTAAGCACAATACACAAAAATTCAAAAGAAAAACATACCTTTGGAAAGTGACTCAAACATGTTAAGATACAATGCACTTCAAAACACACAAATTTGAATTTGGAAATTGGGGAAAAACCAAAAACAAGAAAAATGAACAATTTCTTTATTTTTAAAGAAAAAATGTACTTTCCATGGCATTGATTTCAACAAGTGGCAATCATTAAGCAATAATGTGCATAAAATCAGCAAGATAAGCACAAATTAAATAACAAGAAAGAATAAGTCTACTTACATGAAAATTAAGTGCCAAAAATGAAGGAAAAAGATGCTCCAATGTTGAAAATGTCTTAAAAAACAATTGAATCTTTCAAACTCTTGCAAATTCAAATGGGAGAGGGCAGCAAACAGGGTGTTTTGGAAGGAAGGTGCCAAAACGTGCCCTAATAATGCTCCAAGATCCAACATTTTTGCATGCTCAAGCTATGGGATGTTTTTGGTGAAAAACGTTTTTCACCAAGGCAAGAGATCAAATTGATTTGGTGTTTAAGCACCAAAACATTTACCAATATGCAATGCAATCATGAAAAGAACAAAATTGATTCTTATTGGAGCAAAAACGTGCTCTAAAAATGATGCATTTTGAAGTTTTTTTAAAAGACGTGCCCTAGGATAGAGCATAGAAAAACAATTTTCAGCAAGATGAATCCATTTTTGATGCTAAAAAATCCATTGCCAAGCAAAAACGACCTTAATGGAGAAGATCTCATGCAAAAACATCAAGTAAATCACTCACAATGTGCAAAATCGGGTTCTTGGAGAGAAAATGCATGTGTTCTTCCAAAATCGGACCTTTTGGGAGGCACATGTTTTAAATTATGCTTTAAGTAAAAATCGGACCTTTTTGGGTGACATGCATATTTTAAAAACTCTCTACAAGGTAAATCGGATCTTTTAGAGTGCATGACACATTTTAAAACATGCATTTGATCAAAATCGCACCTTTTGGGGTGACATTGCATATTTTAAGTTGTATCTCACATTTTTGGTGCAATGACACATTTTATGTGAAAGTTAACACTTTTGGTGTAATGACACCAAAAAGGTCCACTTTTACTAGCCTTATGCTTTTAAGTTGAACTTTATATGCAGTGATATGTAAAATGTCCACTTTTGATGGATTTTACATGTAATTGTATATAAAATGTCCACTTTTGATAACTTAAAGTCATTTAACAAACATATATCAATTTAATTTCATTAAAATGTTACTTTAATGGGACATAAACAATATTTATATATCATATTAAAAATTTAACACATAAATATCATTTAAAAGAGCATTTGATTTAAATATCAAAAATTAAACTGAAACTATATAGTTTATATAGAGACTTTAAGTGAAAAATCAAAAAGTAACTCAACGTAAAATTATAACATAAAGTGCACTATAGTTACTTTAAGTGAAAATTTAAATGATAAAGTAACTTAAAAACATATCATAAAGTGAATTTAAGTTATATTTTTTAAAAAGTGAATGTCAAATTAAAAATATAACATGATATTTTTAATTCGTGCTATTGCATCAAAAAAGTCCACTTTTGAGGCACTAAAACGACCATAACTCTTGACTGATAGCTCTGATTACGTTCTAGGTTAGACCAAATCGAAGGGAAAATCAAAAGCCATGACATGAATAAAACCAAAGCACTAAAAACCAACAAACGCAAACTCAAAAGCAAAGAAAATGACGATGAAGGCCTTAAAAATTGAGCAATGGCTCGACAGAAAGCAAAACGAAAAAGACTTGACGAAAGCCTTCAGTAAAATAATTTGATATACGAATTGAAGTCAATTGATTGATCGACATTAAATAGTTGAATATCAAATTCAAACTTAGAGATATGCGAAACAAGCTTGAAAAAGTTTCGTGTTGTTACCAACATTTTGTTGTGACAAAATGCAGGACAACACTATTCATGGCTTACATATGGACAAGTGTACAACATCAAGCTAAAATATGCATAGAAATAGCAAGATAAGCAAGGATTGATGAACACATTTGAAAATGTCCACTTGCTTGGAGGTTAATGTGCCAAAATAGCAAAATTTATAAACTTGAAGACCAATTCTTTTCCAAATCCAAGTTCTCAAGCAATAATTTGACTTCTTCCGTACTTGCATGTAATGGACATTCAGTGGTTGAATTTGACATGAGAAGGCCAAAAACATAGTCGCCAAAGGCAATAGCATGCATTAAAACTAAAAAACGACCCCTCTTTGTCCAAATGTATGGGGGCTCAGATGCCATTTTTTGAGTTTTTTTAACAAAAATGTGGCTTTTTATGCAAAAATCTGTGCCGTTTTTGCAAAAACGTGGCAAAATGCATATTTTTGAGTCATATTTTACTTGTGAATGCAAGAACGACTTTCCCAAATGCATATACATGAACCCAAATGCAAAAACTTGGCTTCAAAATACAAAAAAGTGGATGAGAACCCCAAATTTTTGGGCGTTTTTCTCAAAAATGTGATTCATAAAAGGCATGAAATGAAGTGTTTTTGACATCTAAAGGCAAAAACGTGTTCTTCATTACTATATATATGGATTAAAATGCCAAGACGACTTCTATTTGAGCCAAAAAGTGATCAAAACTGCCCCAAATCTGCAAAAATATGAGTCATTTTTGTTTTGAATATGCAAAATCATGACCTCAAATGCATATAAATGCATTAAAGCTCAAAAAGGCCCCTCTTGTCATGGATTTCAAGCCATTATATGGGCAGATCTAAGGATTTTTGATGAAAAACGTGTTCTTGGAGGAAGAAAACATCAGGTTTTTTGCCGTTGAAGCTTCAAAAATGGGTTTTTGGTATGCAAGTGCATATGTTATAAGAAAAACCCACCTTTTTGGTGCCATTGCACATTTTAAAATTTACAAAAATAACCCCCATAACACAAAACACACCTTTTGGGTGTCGTTACATGTTTTAAAAATGTGCATGCAAGGTAAAACTAACCTTTTTGGTGCAATGAAATATTTTAAAATTGACCTCCAAGGTAAAACTCACCTTTTGGTTTCATTACATATTTTTGCAATATGCATGTCTCACCTTTTTGGTGTGATTGCATATTTTGCATTCAAAATCACACATTTTGGATGCAATTGCATATTTTGCATGTAAGCATGTTGCACACAACTTAAGTGATGAATTAAGCTCATGTCAATTTAATTTTGATGAAATATCATTTATATGGGACATAAATAATATTCACATTATCTTATTAGAAATATAAGTAAAATTTGCTAGAGTATTTGATTTAAAAATAAAAAATCAAATTGAACTATATAGTTAATATAGTCACTTAAGTGAAAAATCGAAAAACAAACTCAACTTAGAAATATTACATGAATTGCACTATAGTTAAGTGAAAATTTAAATGACAAAGTAACTTAAAAACATAACATAAAGTGAATTTATGTTATATTTTTCAAAAGGTGAAAGTCAAATTAAAAATATAACATGATATTTTTAATTCGTGCAGTTGCACCTAAAAGATCCTATTTTTGGGCACTAAATTGGTCATATCTTTTGATTGCCAATTCCAATTAAGCCCTAAGATCAAATCTAAGGAAAACCCGAAAGCAATGACTTGAGCAAAACCAATGGACTAAAAACCAACAAATACACTAAAAACGAGAAAAAAGACTTTGAAGGCCTCAAAAATCAAGCATAAGCTCAACAAACAGAAAAATGAAAAAGACTTGATGAAAGCCTTCAATAAAATGATTCATTATATCAATTGGGGTCAATTGATTGAACATGTTATCCAATTAAATAATGATCTAAACTCAGAGAAATGCGAAACTAAGTTAAAAAGTTTCGTACTATTACCTACATTTTTGTGGTGACAAAATGCAGGACAACACTCCACATTCCTTTTCTACGGTGATTCATCAATGTCCAACCATGTTCCAAAATTCCTTTCAAAATGATACCAAAGATGTGGGTTTTAAAATATACTTCACTTCAATCTCAATAATCCGTAGGCACTCTACTCAGTCTCTAAGACTTCTGTTAATGCTCATTCCTTTTTGCAAGCTTTAAACTCTCCAATTTATTTCCCTGACTGTTCATAAATTATATAGAAACGACTTCTTGGTAATGGTTAAGGCTTTGCCAATTTATCATGAAAGGACAACTTCATTGCTAATGGTTCTCTCCGGCTCCACCAACTTATCCAAAAACGACAATTTCATTGGTAATGGTTCTCCCCGACAAGGCTTTCGTGAAAACATGATTTTAATAGCTCTTTCAATTGTTATTCTCCATAAGAGAAATACAAGGTACTACTTCATTTTGAGGAACATGATGAGCTGCACATCTTCCACTTCACATCTGAAACCAATCTCAAAGTCGCAATTTTATATTTGGTTCCAACTATTCGTAGGCCCTCTTTTATTTAACTTGACCATCATTGATGTCTCTGTGTAACGATTTCACAACAATCTCTTCAATGTCTTAAAAGCTATGTCCACAAATATTATTGCAAACATGATTGGGATTGTATTGGGTCTTCTGCTCTAGGAAATGCATAGAAATTTGGAATGACTACTATTGTGAATTGTCTACAAGCCTTTCTCCTTCCTCAAGCTCTTGTAGATCGACTTCTTCAGTGCTCAAACTCCACGCAGACCTAGTAGTTATCAATTCTTGTATCGTCCTGTTTATATAATTCCACCACCAAAGAAGACATATAGAGAGTGATTGTCCTCAAGCAGATCAACTTCAGAACCAAGTTCTTCATTACATAGCATAATCGGTTTCAATGTTATGTATTGCCAGAAAATAAAAATTGGCATTTTTGAACTTTAGAGCTTTGCCCATTTACAAATAATTTTGAATACCTTGGCTCGATAAAATATTATCACTGAAGTTGCCCAAATTGCTATTTATCTGCAACTATAAACTTTATATTACTCACAATGTGTAAAGCTAGTAATATTGCACTTCACTCCAATGTTATCTTTCAAGACTTGAATGGAAACATTGGGATGATTTCAACACTATTCTGAATATTGATAATCTTTCTGGTAAACTTGCTTTTGCCCAACAGGATGGCAGGTTCGATGGCTCTGATATCACTGTAATACCTCGACTACGTATCTCCTTCAAACTCTCAAATGAAAATCACAAAATAATGAACAACAAATACTTGGAACTGATTTTATCAAATATTCAATGAATAACCAACAATTCATCCAATACAACAGATTCCAATAATCTCAGGTTTGTTATTGCATTATACATCAGCAATACAACAACTATTATTGTCACCAAAACATCCAATCTTAAAAGCAGATTTACAATCAGATTGGAGATGCTAAAACAAGAGATGCAATGAAGCGCAGGTGAGACACTTGAATTGAAGCCTCCACTACAATGGGTTTTCGGCCACCGTCTTCCATCTTGTGGGTTTTTGTCCTCCAAGTGGGCTGAAAGCTGAAGCTTCCTATTGACTCTCTAAGAGAGATTAAAATCCGAGCAAATAACCAAATGTATATCCAAGCATAACCAAAATGAACACCTGAATGTCCTTTTATAACTATCCCTATGTCTCTTCATTTTCCCCCTGCTTGACTCATTATATTTCTCCTTGTCTTATTATTTCACTTCAATTAATGTCTCTATATAATTGGAAAGTGGCATAATAAATAATCTAAATGCATCTCTGGCTTAAAAAATGAACAACTGACTCAGAATAGCAGGTGTGATAGCTCAATGGAAGGCTCTGGATGAACCGGTCCGAGTCCAATACTGGAATACCAAAATACAGACTCAACTGACTTATTATAAATAGTAAGTGTTTGAGAAACTTGGCTAAAACACTCAGCTTGGCCTGAAATTGCAAGCACCTAGACCCAAACCCACTCTGATACCTCAAAGATTCTTGGTTAGCCCACAATAGCATAGTGGAAAGGTCTAGGAATGTAACAATAGTAATGAACCAGAAAAGAGGACATTACATCTAGTGTGCTTAACTCCATCTGGAAAGGGTGGGAAAATGTGAGCATGCTTATCTCCAATAACAAGATTTTTTCAGGAAACAATATGATTTGTGGGGAAAGATCAATATGGTGAAACTTGAACTATGGGGATCAACGGTGGAGGACATACTCAGTATTGAGAGGCATGTAATGGAGGACATACTCAGTATTGAGAGAGGCATATAATGGAGGACACGTTGGTTCCCAAAACCGTGGGTTGGAATCCTACGAGCCTCTCCAACTCGATACTGTGATATCCAACTGGTTATGGCCAACGTGATAGGATTGATTGATACAATCCAAGTCCCCTACGCTTCTGGCTCTATAAGGCCAAGGCGGGTGTACTTGATCCTGAACCACTCACTTGAATTCAAGATTACATATAACAGATAGATTTGAATGCAATAAATGTCTTCCAAACTGGTAAGAAATTTAGAAAACTTTTGACTTCCTCAAATAAGTACAAATTTAATGGTAACTTCGAAATTCGAATACTTTGAACTTGTAGATTCTGAATTAAGAATCAAAATTAATGATTATGTAAATATAAGAATATATGAAATGAGAAGTTATTACGAATTGTTAGAACAAATGAATATATCAACTTTCAAAGGAACTAGACAAGATAGTTGCCAACATATGGACTTATGAACTATAAGCTATTTAATTACCAGTCATAGTTACACCGCCCTGGGAGACGGGGGGACGGGGGGACAAGTTTTCGAGACGGGGGGACAGAGAGGCCTTGATTTGGGGATGGTAGGGGGGACGGCGAGGGGACATCGGCAGGGGATGGGGGGGGGTGGTGGAAGGAGCAAGGGTCTATATACTATACATATGGTTCTTAAAATGCTAGTTATGAAAAGATGTGCTATAATTATACAATATAAGATACAAAGATGTAAAAAACTTAAACATTGAACATTGCATTTAAGTTTTCAATTGGAACATCGTGTTTCATGGTCAAATGACAAACAAACAATGAACATTGAACATTGAACATCAACAAATAATAAATATTAGTCTAGACTCTATATATCAGCCTTCAGATCAATAGTATGAGTATCTAGATTCTAATATCTAATAGTAATCAATGATCATATGAGTCATGACATAAAGATGATTACAATAAGTATCATGTGCCATGAATCATGATATCAAAATAAGTATATAATGCAAACAAAAACTACGACTCTCCAAGAGTCCAAATCAAAATGTCAAGTCAATGAAGGAGATTCCGTGGCATCCCCCCGCAATGAAGGAGACTCCTTGGCGTCCCCCCTCAATGAAGGAGACTCCTTGGCGTCGCCCCACACCCCCACACTCGGAGACATCTTGCCGTCTCGGAGACGTCTCCCTTGTCTCGGAGACCTCTAGCCATCTCAGAGACGTCTCGCAGTCTCCGGCGGCGGCGGCGCTCTAAGTGGTGCCGCCCGAAATGCTGAGACGTCGTCCCCCCGTCCCGAGGACGTCCCTGTCTCTGAGACGGCCCAGTTTGGGGAGGGGGGACGCGTCCTCGTGTTACACTGTTACCAGTGCTAGAATTCAAAAAGGAGCAGTAGAGTTAATATTATAAGCTTTTACGTACAACTTTACAAAATTTAGTGCGCTTAATCTATAAACAACTTAATCATCAAGACGTGACTGATCTATTATATCTATGCAATTTCAAACTAGTCTAGATTGTTTTTAACTCTTGGAGAGACAAAATAGACACAAATATGGAAACAATTTAACATTTCACTATATCTGTGATTATTGAGTTTGAAATGCTACAATTGATTCAGTCCACTTATCTGATATTAAAATTGATTATATAGTTTAAAAAATATTTATAAAGGATGAACTATATAATATCTTCGACTCTATAGTCTCATGCAAATAAAATAAATCAATTACACTTACTGGTTATGCAGAAATAAAATTGCAACGAAGACACTCAGTGCTGATGCTTAATTCGTTGCAATTCAATCCTGAACAGCATATAAAGATGCCCAATAATCCAACTTCCACCAACTTGGTTCAAGAATCCAATCTTTGCCAGTGAAAATATCATATCAAGAGTGCTAATAGATTCTGAGTATGCAAAAATTTGTATTCTATGAATTATATCTATTCGTTTGATTTACATCTCCTATTTATAAATGATGGAGAGGCATTTACTCAACCAGCACACTCTTTCATAACAAATAACTGAAAACTCAATATAATTTTGATTTGATATGATAGGCGGTTTTATAACTTTATGTAATATTTTCATAAACAGTGGCATAATGATTTGGATGGTTTGCTTCATATGCGAAGGTCCTCTGTTCCAATTTTATGTGTGTTTCTCCTCCTTGTATCTTGTTAATTCTGCAAAAAGATAAGAGCAATTATTAGATATAAATTATCAAAGGCAATCCGAATCAATAGATGATATGATTCCTGCACGGTTACTTCCAGATGAAAAACAATTCCAAAAAGAGTCCAAGGTACAAGAATCGCATGGCTTCAGATAAATGTCAATATGATACTCATCAAAGCTTTCGAATGTTTTCTGTTTCTTTTGCAAATATTTTAATATATCTGCGTCTTTGATCTGTCATGTCTTGTGGAAGAAATCCTTTCCATCAACCCGTGGAGTGCGTGCTGGAAAATCTGGTGCTGCTGTAGGATAAATTGGTGGTAACGATATTGAATATCTGACTTCACGTTGTCTCTGTATTGCCGGGTTTTGCAGAGTTCAATTTCTTCATCTTGTTACATCACTTCCAGACCAGAATTGCAGGCAAGCTTCTGACGGTTCTGACGGATATGAAGATTAAGATCTCCATTATAAGGAATAATCCAGATGTTGCGTGAAATACCATACTCTCCTGAAAAATACTTTCTGGCGCCAGAGACTTTTGAAACAAATAATGCACTGCATCCTCCTTTTATAACTTGATAATCACAAATTTATAAGACCAATTCTTAATTTAACTTTGTTCGCTACAGAAAGGTATTCATTGACACGTCTTCAATAATTATTTGCGTTTCACAAGAATGAAAACACGATCAACATGGGCATTTTGAAGCCTCAATTTTTTGCCCGAACTGTTTATTTATGTGGCTTAACTACAGGGATGATATCAAGGGTGAAAAATCTTCAATATTGCTTGTTTAGTATTCAAAGATACTCCATACATAGCATTACAGTTGCAGATTCTGCTCAAACCCAACCTCAGCAACCATTAGAATAAAATCTTTTCTATACATGTTCTTAAATGAATTCAGTGCTTCCTGTGTTACTTCATTCTTGAACGAGAGACTTCCAATAACATTTTAACTCCACAACTGCATCTCTAGGTATTCTATTTGCTTACAGAACATATCATTTCAAGCAGTTGCATCTATAATTTCTTGAGAATTTTTGAAACCTGAACTTCCATCCAATAGCACATAGTAACTTTTGGTTGAATTCCTTGTTTTTGGATTCGTAGAATGTGTCTCTGTACTGAGTATTCAATGCCCTTTGCTCTTGTTTGTAATTCAAATAAAACTCCTGGTGCATGTGTAGTGGGGTTACAGATATGCATGCTTGAGGTAAAAAAGAATAGCAGGATTAATCTGAACCAAAAAATATAATTATCTCTCCAATGTCACAGTATGATAAGGAGGCTGGGAAGAATGCACAAATGGAGGCCCCAAACACGCAAAATTCAGGGCTCCATCAGGACATACCCAGTATTGAGAGAGGCATGTAATGAGCTGTCACTACCTAGGCTATGCGAGTATGATGATAATTTGATCTTCACCCATGCCAACTCCTGCTGGAACTTTACACTTGATTTTGCTGAGGGAATTAAAATTTTTGGAAACCTTTGGACCAGGTTAGTTGAACCAAAGAAAAAGTGTTTCATGTGGTGCCTTGTCTTGCATAGACTGCTGGTTAAACTCCCTACTGGAGATCCTATGTGTGTTCCTTTTGTAAACTGCCTAAATTTTTTAAATATAATCTTATTTGACTGCCTATTTGCCAAAGGAGTATGGGGCTCATTTGGTATTACTGTCCATAATAATTTTAGTATGTATCAGGTGTTGTCTGGTTCTATTCCGAGCCTTAAAAAATCTGGTAATATCTTTTGGTCTACTTTTTCTGTTGAGATTCTGTGCCTTATTTGGAAATTTCATAACAACTTAATTTTTGGTGGCAGAAATAGGCATCTTAGGACGTCTCTGCAGAGACTCACTTATAATAACATTGCTGTGTAGGTGACAGTTACAATGTTGCTGAATGAAAAAAAGTTTGAAGATCTTCAGGATGGGACAGTGAGAGTGTTCAGGTGGGAAATCTCCCATGGACATGCATGGACCAGAACAACACCAGAATATTCCCCATTCGAAATCGCCTTGGCCAATTTTATGGCAGAAGTTAAAGAGCAAAGAGATAAGGAGAGGCAGAACAGAGAGGAGCCAATTGCAGCCTTACTGGGGATACCAGTTGCCACTTTGGTCGAACACTCCTACCGGCAGCACAACCAGGATGACAAAGTTCTGAGCTGGATAGACTGCATGGGTGGACATGAAACATGATGCATATATGCCTTTCTACTGTGTGGTCTTCATCAGATCATGAAGTTGAATAATTAGATCATGCGTTTTCTGTTATCTGATTATGTAATTTGTATATCTGATCATGTAACAGTAAATTGTTTATCTGATCACGTATCTCGCCTTGACATGTACAGACTGGGCGTAGGAAATAGGATGGTTCTGCTGTACTCTTATGACACCATATGCATGATTATGTGATACATGTTTCATAAATTACAAGTGATAGAAAAAAAATAAATATCAATCTAAAATACATATTAAATTCTAATTAATCATAATATAAATCTAATATTATATATATATATATATATATTATAATATTAAATAATGTAAACAAGGGTGAGAGTCACGAATGAAGAGTCTTGACAGAGGGGTGCAATAAAGATTCATTTTGAGAAGTCACTTCCCATAAATTGATGCCCGATGATATTAAAGAAACAATCATACAAGCAACGGAGGAACATCAAATAGGGAGATAAGAGGTATCTACCAATAGGGAATGAAATTTGTGAGCTATATATGATCTATTGGGAGGTCGAAGTGTCTCGCACCAAGCATAGAGGAGGTCATACAATTGTGCTCAAGGGTCTTTTACCACGGGAATGTTAGGTTGCGTCCTTGGCATATATGTTGTAATCAAAGTAATGAGACTTAGACCTGGCTCGGACTCGGCAAGGGTAACTCGACTCATGACCCATCTCAAACTTGCCAATGACTCAGCAATGACTTGGCAAGGTGACAAAACCCTTGAAATTTTGAGATTTTTAGTATTTAAAGAACATTCCATGCACCCTTCATTGAATAAAGCTTAAAGACGCAATACCATCATGAAATAGAAGGTAATTTGATCACATACATAAACATACATCAATTACATAAGTACAAAGGTAAATTGCTAAATAGTAACTGAAGAAAATAGAAAACATAGATATATAAAATCGATGAAACCCATCAAAATGTATATCAAATCCATGAAATCCATCACATCAATAGTCACCATCAAATGTTCCAATCATATTTTAAGTTAAACAAAAAGTCAAAACAAGACTATAGCTATGGCTCCTAGTCCTCATCTTCATCCTCATCCCCATCCCCATCCCCATCCTCAATATAATTTATAATATGCCTCTTAGTAAGGCATCTAAGGTAGGTCCTAGATGACTGGTTAGCCACAACCTCAGCCTGTGAGGTGCCTCTAGGATCAACTATAGTCTCTGTAGTACCTGTGAGGTGCCACTAGGATCAACTTTAACTCTTTGCTCCTCTGCTTCCATAGCCACGGCCTCAACCTCTTTGGCTGCCTCGTCAACCCACTCTAGGTCCTCATCATCAAAGACAAGATCAATAGCCTCAGTGATCCACTCAGACTCTGGATCAACCTTCTCTAGAGTAATCGGAGAGGTGTCACTATCCAAAATCTCCCTAGTTCTAATGCGTAGGTTGTAATGCACAATGACTAATTTATTCATTTTCTCCATAGACAATGTGTTATGCCTCTTCGAGTGGATGTGCTCAAACATGCTCTAGTTGCGCTTACATCTAAAAGCGCTATTTAGATGGCTCAATATGTGGATGTCAATTTGTTGAAGGCCCAAACATTTGCCACCATCTATTTGAATTTTGAAAAAAGGAAAAGAAGAAAATATTAGTCTCATTTCAACCTTTAAAGCTGGAAAGTTAGAAAGTAGATAGTATATATGTGCATCACTGCATATTGTAGAAGGCTTAAGCTGCAACTTTTACCTGGCTGCAATTTTGTACGACCTCTTCAAATTTGACCTGAAAAAATGGGCCCTGTTGCATTATTATAGGCATCCATCTCAAGCAATATATTTGTGGCATTAGTGGCCATCTTCAATATCATAGTGTATAGGCCACTAAGAACATCCTCATCTGCCTGGAAATCATCACGGAAATCGTATGTCGGATTGAGGTAATAGGCTACTGCATTGATGGGTCTATGAAGCTGATTTTGCCATTTCTTATCAATTATGTCCCAAATAGGGCCATACTTGTCCTCAACTCCTAGATATTTGGCTCTATTAGCCTCCTTGGCCCTATCCATGCCCTCATATATGTAACCCATAGCGGGCTTCTCCTTGTCAACAACTCATAGGAGGGCTGCAAGGGGCTTAGTGATCTACAAAACAATTAAAAAAAAAACAATTTAGTGAATAATGAAACTTTGCAAAGTTGCAAAATGAAAATAAAAGTTTTATTTAAGACTTAAGCTTTTAAAATTTCTATTACTTCCACAATCTCCTTAGATGACTCCTAAAAACCTTCATCATAAACGCATTTTGTTGCATCTATCCCTGTAGGGGTGGTGGCAAAGGACGAGGAAGTCCATTGTGAACCAGCAAACATGCACCTCAAAGGTAATCTTGAACTCAACAAGGATTTTTGTGTGATAAAATTAGAGGCAAATCTTGTGATTCCGGGACGAGCCAACTCCTTTCCCTCTGTGTATTACCTCATAATGCTGAGGACCAACGCATGATTGAACTTGCAAAGATTTTTGGTTTTAACACATGATTTTACCCATTCAGTCTTGCCAATATCCTGTAACATGAGGTCGAGGCAATGGGCCACACATGGAGTCCGAAAGATTCTTGGGTATCTCTCCATCAAAAGTTTTCCTGCAGCAATTTTAAATTAGTTAGTAAACAATTGAAAATTTAGATGTGTTAAAAAACTTTTAAGTTTCAAAATTTAATGAAAAACTAAAATAAAAAATTTAGAAACTTAAAATTTTACCTGCAGCAACATAATTAGGTGCATTATCAGTTAGCACCTGGACAACATTCTCTTCCCCCACCTCCCTTATGACCTCGTCAATAGCCTCACATAAGTATTTTGCATTTTTGACATGTGAGGAAGCATCTATAGACTTCAAAAACATGGTGGATCTTGAAATTGAAAATAAAACAAAATAATTATCATTGAATAATCAATAAAACAAAATTTTGGTTATTCAATAATACATTAAATTTTAGACTTCGAGAAGTAGAGGATGATGGATTACGTCCACTAGAAACAAGAAAATTTAGGAGAGTCCTATTCCTCCTATCTGTCCATTTATTCGTCATAATGGTACACCTCCTTTGGCTCCAAATCTTTTTATGGTCCTCCAACTCAAGTTTCATCTTCTCAACCATTTCTAGTAAGAGGGGGCGACTCAACTCATCTTCAGTGGGGTTTTTAAACCCCACACCACAGATGGAAATTGCATCAATCATCCCCTACCAATAAGGAGTCCTGTTACATTTATAAAAACATTTAAAATAGAATATTTCAACATCAAGATAAAATTATAAAATTTTATTTTCAAAGTTGAATTAAAAAAATTAAAAGTAAAACTTAAAACTTAAAACAGTCAAATATAAATGAAGTTGAACTACTTGGCTGCTATAAATAGAATGTTGTAGAAAAACCAAAACTTGCAAATTGCTCTTCTTCCAGCTTCATGGATCTCCCTATTCTAGTCCAAGCTCTCAAGTGAGGGTTGTGCACTAAGAGTGGAACGTGGTATTAAAAAATTGTCCAACCTAGATTTTTTGACTTTAGGACGAAAGGTAATGTCAACACTACTATTAGGGGCAGTGCCAGGAATAGATGTAGAAGCAATAGCACCAGTCGAAGCACTAGGACAATAGGCGGAAAAGGAAGAACCTTCTCCAACACAACCTATTCAACCTAGGGGTGTAAAACTAGATACAAAAGCAATTCCAGATGAGGGTGGATGGGAAGTGGAACCAATTTGAGCTAATTCTGCTAATGGTTTTTGTCTTAATTCCTTTTCTTGTTCATATTTTTCGAACGGAACATAACAAATGTTGAGCCTTAGTAGTTGCAACTTTACAAGGCTCAACATCATGACCACGTATGCCAGTGATATTGTATTTCAATCTATTTATCCCCCCACTATTAATGGTCTTACAAAATAAGCATTTTGTTTGAGTTCTACCTCTACCCGGAAAGTCTATGGTGTACTTCCAACACTCATCTTTTTGATTGCCTTTAGAGAGCTTGGATTTTTTAGTGGGAGGAGCCATTATGAATTTATGAGTAAGGATAAATGTCAAGGTTGCTGCAATAAGACATTTTAGACCAACAAATACCATTTAAGCATTGTATTTTAGGAAGATTTAAAGTAAAACAAACCCCATAAACATATAGAAAAAATTCATCCAAGAAACCCATAAGTATAGAGAAAAAAATCATCTAAATCCAGAAAATCAACTCTTACCTCTTTGAAATGAGTTGATAAGTGTTGAGAAGAGCTCCTATAAACTCCTTGATGATTTAAATGCAAGTATATAGCTGCTCCAATGTCACAAATGCAAGCTTTTTTCCTCTTCCGTTCAGCTGGTTGCAAAACAATGGCACTCTATTTCCCTTTCTTCCTCTCTCTTTCTTTCTTTTTTTCACAATAGAGTATTATGAAAGCCCTTTTAGGGTTATAAGGAAAAGAAAGACAAAAAATAATATAAAACAAGCAACCAAATTTTAATTTTTTTTCCGAACTCCAACACTCAACAGCGATCGGGTCACGATTGTTGTGAACCATGAGTCACGACATGACTCGTGACTTAGGCGAGTCGCTTGACTTAAGCCGGCGAGCTAGGATCGCAGGTTTATTTGACCCAGTGAACATAACTCGACTCACTGACTCGGGAGACTCGCCCGACTCCAGACGAGTTTCGTTACTCTGGTTGTAATGTCCCCATTTTTAGCAGGTTTCTACAGTTGGCTAGATCAGTTCACCATCGTGACCCTCATGACCTGACATTGGGATTGAGGGTCTCAGTTGTGTGGTTAAAGGGTTTCCAGTAGCCTATGGTGTGTTTTGGCTCTATTTGAGGGACTTACTATTTATAGTAAGTCAAACTGTTGGTTCTGATGAGCTCAGTCAAACTATTATTATTTTTCATCTAAATACGCTGAGGTTGCTATTTTTGTTGGTGTTGTTTGTTGGTCACCTCAATATCATAGCTTGTTGGAACTGGGACAAAAAGTTTTACATCATGGGAATAAGAAACAGTGGCCTTCCGTGTTAGGACATTAAGTTATGGTGGAAAAGGTCATTTTTTGGAGCCAAAAGCAATTAATAATTTATATTAATGACACACTATTATATTTGAATGTTGTGTAGAGGAAGCTTCTTAAGTGGAGTTCTTTTGGGAAATTGGTGCCATTTGGAGATTATAAATATGAGGACATTTGATGAGAAAAACATCCGATCATTTGATTATCTTATTTTGCTTTGTCGTCTTTGTGACGTTTCCTGAAGTTCTCATTTTATGTGCCCTTGCTGAAGTATAAGGGTTTGAGACTGAGTTTGTGAATCAATCCACTGTTGAGGTAAAGTGGTATTGATTTAATTTTCAATCTAAATTGAAGAGTCTTCTCATATTGTGTCTATTGTGGCTGAGAAACGAAGGGCTTGCCAAAGAATTTAGTTTTAATTCGTTTTCTATTATCTCTAATGTTGGGTGAGGGTTTAGTTGAAAAATTGGAGTTTGGTAATTTTGGATATCCTAGTTTGTTCAATTCTCATCAGAATTAGTGTGTTGGATTTACAGCTTGAATGCTAAGGGTTCTTGTATTTGGTGTGATTTCTATATCAGTTTTGGGCAGCATTTGTAAGGGTAGGCTGTGAATGCCAGATTGAAATTGGACTAGGCGGCTTTTAGTTTGACTTTGCAATTACATTCTACGACCAAGACCAGGTTCTTAATTTGTAAAATTCAGTTTCTATTACATAATTTGAAAGTATGATACACTAGCTTCAAATTCTGATTTATGGCAATCAGCCAACAATTGAATTCCCTTTTCATTATGTTGCTGTATGGTTTGTCAATGAATGAATTCAGAGGCTGGTGTGGATCATTTCAGAATTGTTTATTGGTGTTTGGTATTTATTTATGCAAAACTTATAAGGCCAAAATTAAATAAATTTGTGATCAATTTGTTGTACATCGTGATATTGTGTTTAAAATTTAAGACGTCATATATTCATTGGTAATTGGGTTGCTTTTCAAGTGCTTGACAAAATGTCAAACCACTGAAATGTGAAAGAAATTGATGCTAGATTTAGCTATAACCAGATAGAGTTATTACAATGGTATCAGAGTGGTTTCCTCCCATCCTGTAGGGTAGGAAATTTATTTTATTTTCAGATTTGTTGTTGCATTTGGAGTGACCAGCACTCTAGCATTTTCTAGCTATGAATAGACATAGGAGGACTGACAGTTCTACAAGTCGGTGGAGTAATGAGGAAGTTAGCGCGAAAATGAATGCTTTGCAAGAGAGTATGGAGAAACTTAAGCTTTATCAATAGAGGTTTGCGGAGAGCTTGTTGGATCCAGAGACAATTGAGAGGGCAACGAGGTATATGGTTTTCGGCTTAAGAAGGTCGGCATTGAGGTTGCAGGGAAGGAAGCTTGAGTTTGCCCCGACAGATGTCCATGATGCAGATGTACCTATATTTAGTATGACACCTACTAGCTCTATCTGTAATGATGATGGACTTATCTCACAAGGACATGTGGATGTGTGAGTGCCCTGGGTTGATAGTAGCATTGAGCTTCAACAGGTTGAGACTCCCAAAGTAGTCGCTACAGTTAGTTCAAAGGCAATTGATGTTGTAGTTGTCATTGACTGTTTAGACTCTCCCGAAGAAGGAGTTGTTATTGGAGACTTCTATGTCATCTATCATAGTGTTTCTCTAGTGCAGGAGGCAGTTGCTTCCTTAGGTGGGACCGAGGCACGCATGAAGTCATCTAATTGTGATGTTGGTGATATGGGTGTTACAACGAAGTCAGGAGATGTGGATGCGGATAGTATGGACAGATCTGATGATCCATTTGATGATGCTATGAGTTGCACTAGGTATGATATCCTTTGCTAGGTATTAGCTAATGACTTTGAGGAGGTTTTGGATGGGTCCCAAGATCGGTGTTTACAGGATTTTACTATTGAGGTGGAAGCTAAGGCATGCGAGGAGATTGATATTGCGAGGGCTTCCATTTCTTCGGATGAGGTGTTGGTTGAGGTACGAGTAGTTGTATCTCGGATGCAGAGGTGTGTGAGGATGATAGCACACATGCGGTGAGCGATCTTGTGGTGGTCAGTTCTGATTCAGTTTCCTATCACAGTGTAGTTAGTGAAACAAAGAACTTGCATAGGAGTTAGGGATTACGGGGGCATCATATGACGACTAGTCAGTTGAAGGCGAGTGATAGTGACATTTCTTTAGCTCTTGAGCATTATGACGCTATCCGTCAAATGTTAGCTACGTCCAGTTGAGGTGCTCATATGTCAGATGAGCATAGTGATAGTAGTCTTTCCCTAATAGAGATTCATGTGCTTCGAGAGGTTGTCAGGATCTTGAAGCATAGTTACTCTCAGTTAGTGGCTGACAAGGATTACCTTCTAGAGTGGAGTAGCACTTGTTATGAGACGTTGTTAGGGAAAGAGGAGGTGAATGAGCTCACCCAAGAGCTTGAGGTGGCTGTGGACTCTCTTCAATATACTCAATTGGTTCTTCAGGAGTCATAATCACAGTTGGATGAGGTTATCGTGGAGTTAGAACAGGTACAATTGACACCAATCCCAGACCCTGTTCAGTTACATATTGTGGTTGGTGGTGAGTTTGCTTCCACACTTGGGGATGAGGGATGTGATGATGTGGTCAACACATTTATCCAAGATATGGCTGCAGTAGGTACTAGTGAGGTAACAGTATCAGTGTAGTTGAACTCTCATGGTGATTTGCTTCCCTCTGTCGAAAGCGGATTTATTTCTTCATTTCATACAACTGGCACCATTAGACAGTTGACAGTGCCACATTTTTAGAGGGATCAGTTGTGGGTCACAAGGGAGCAAGTTGATGTTTCCACATATAATTTCTATTGCATAGAGTCCTTCATGGAGTAGCTATTGGAGAATTCAGATGTACAGGAGGATTCATAGTGTCTGAGGGTACTCTCATCCGAGGCTCTCACGCTATTCAGAGATTGGTGGAAAAGATTGTAGAGACTTTGTCTACTATGCTTGACCACAGGGATTTCATGGTTGGATTTTCTTCGAGAATTGACCAGGATCTCGCTTGACCAGTAGTTCGGAGTTGTCTCCTGATTCCCAGTTTGATATTGATGAGCCCTTGATAGAGATTGGGAGTTTTTTTCGACATTGCATTGTAAGGAGTGCTCATCACTTTTCATTTGACCCACAGGTAGAGCATTTGGTTTCACATCGGTGTAGGTTGGCTCCAGTTTCATACCATCCATTATGGGATGGGTTAGCTCCATCTTTTGCAGGTGGGATCGACAATTGCAAGTTAAACCACTTGCAGGATCCCCACACCTAGAACACTTTATCAGTGGTTGGAGTTGATGATAGTGATTCAGGTACCTATGGTTGTTATTGTCTCTACAATGCAGTTGGGTGTGTGTCAATTTGATGGGAACTCAGGTGTGGACAGAGTTGTTATTTCAGTTGGGTTGAGTTTTGATGAGTTATTGCCTTCATTAGTGCCTAGGGTTAGTTTCCAGATGATTCTAATGGTGATGTTCGTTATTTGGGTGTTGGTGCTATAGGAGTTGCTTGTACACAACATGGATAGTACGTAGTTCTACCCTTGGGATCCGGTTGGACTATGATGTTCATTTGTTCCGAGATTGCTTGGGGATAAGCAATCTTAGGGAGGGAGGACTGTAATGTCCCCATTTTTGGCAAGTTTTTGGCAGTTGGCTAGGTCAGTTTAGCATTGCGACCCTCGTGAGTTGATAATGAGATTTGAAGGTCTTAGTTGTATGGTTATAGGCTTCCCAACAACCTATGGTGTGTTTTGGTTCCATTTGAGGGGCTTACTATTTATAGTAAGTGAAACTATTGGTTTTGATGAGCTCAGTTGAGTTAGAGGAGTTGGGTGATGCTCTCACTTTTTATTTCGAGCTTCTAGTTTGGGCTCCAAGAATCTTGGAGGGAGCGTCTATTGATAGTAAGTCATCTTGTTAGGTTCATTAATTGTCTTTTATCATCAGGATCATTTTGATGTTGTCAGATTTCGATTATGATGCTTCTTTAGTTGTTTTTGCAAGACGGGTGAATTATTATTGTTATTCATCTAAATACGTTGAGGTTGCTATTTTTGTTGGTGTTGTTTGTTGGTCACCTCAGTAGCATAGCTTGTTGGAACCGGGAGAAAAAGTTTTAAATCGTGGGAACAAGAAATAGTGGCTTTGTGTGTCAGAATATTAAGTTATGGTGGAAAATGTCATTTTTTGGAGCCAAAAACAATTAATAAATTATATTAATGCCACTTTATTATATTTTAATGTTGTGTAGAAGAAGCTTCTCAAGTGGAGTTCTTTTGGGAAATTGGTTCGCCATTTGGAGATTATAAATATGACCACATTTGATAAGAAAAGCATCCGATCATTTGATTATCTTATTTTGCTTTGTCGTCTTTGTGACATTTCTTGAAGTTTTGATTTTATGTGCCCTTGCTAAAGTATAAGAGTTTGAGATTGAGTTTGTGCATCAATCCACTGCTGAGGTAAAGTGGTATTGATTTAATTTTCAATCTAAATTAAAGAGACTTCTCATACTGTGTCTACTGTGGTAAGAAGTGACTGGCTTGCTGAAGAATTTAGTTTTAATTCATTTTCAATTATCTCTATTGCTGGGCGAGGGTCTAGTTTACAAATTTGAGTTTGGTAATTCTAGATATTCTAGTTTGTTCGATTTGCATTAGAATTAGTGTGTTGGATTTATAGATTGAATGCCAAGGGTTCTTGTATTTGGCGTGATTTCGAAATCAGTTTTGGGAAGCATTTGTAAAGGGTAGACTGTGAATGCTAGATTGCAATTGGACTAGGTGGCTTTCAGTTTGACTTTGCAATTACATTCTATGACAAAGACCAAGTTCTTAATTTGTAAAATTTGATTTATATTACATAGTTTGAAAGTATAACAGGTTGGCTTCAAATTATGTTTTATAGCAATCAGCCAACAATTAAATTCCCTTTTCATTATATTGCTGTATGGTTTGTCAATGAATGAATTCATAGGTTGGTGTCAATCATTTCAGAATTTTTTATTGGCGTTTGGTATTTATTATGCAAAACTTATAAGGGCAAAATTAAATAAATTTGTAATTAGTTTGTTGTACATCCTAATATTGTGTTTGAAAATTTAAGACATCATATATTCAATGGTAATTGGGTTGCTTGCCAAGTGTTTGACAAAATGTTAAACCATTGAAATGTGAAAGAAATCAGTTCTCTTGGCATAGCTATGGCCAATATTGGCTGCACGGCAATATATGCTTGTCAGCACGGAGACATGAGAAGACTGAAGGAGGAATTTGCAAAGAAAAGTATAAACTGTAGAATATATATGTGTCCAGAGAATAGATAGTAAAACCGTGCAGGAGTAGACATTGGCACTAAATCCAACATTTCCAGATCGGTACAAACCTTCGTATCTAGATTTATATAAAATAGATATCGACTTTCATATTGGGGAAAAGAAAAGAAAAGTTAGAATCAGGGAATAAGAACAATAGGGAAGATCGGAGATTATTATTGGGTATAAATCAGTTGATGAATCATTAAGTTATGGGGAGGACATTGTTACATCAGAATAAGAATTGTATAAACCGGAGTCGGTTATCATTTAATCATTATTCGAAAACATACCTGGCAGATCAAAGCCCTATCTTTTACATCTGAATACTCACATGAACACAAAAGGGTGGAAAATCACTTGAAATGTTAAAAGCATATTTACCAAGTATGAAGAAAGTACAAATGATCACGGGAAGAATATATATGTTCATGAATTGCTTATGGAGGGAATATTTCTGCAAATCAAATAGGAGAGAATATTAATAATAATAAGAGAATATAAAATACTTTGATACTCTTCATAAGTAAGAGATAATAAAAGAGTTAGATCCTATATAGTATTAATATCAGTTATGATAGTGAGATCATATATATATATAGATAGATAGATAGATAGATAAGACTTCCTTATGGGGGAAAAGAAAAGAAAAGATGGGAGTTGGGGAATAAGAAGAAAATAGGGAAGATCAGAGATTATTAATGGGTATTAATCAATTGGATGAATCATAAAGTTATGGGGAAAACATCCTTACATCAGAATCAGAATTGTATAAATCAGAGTTGGTTAATATCCAATCATCGTTAGAAAACATACCTGGCAGATCAAAGTCCTATCTTTCACATCTGAATATTCACATGAGCAAAAGGGAGGGGAATTACTTGAAATGACAATAGCATATTCACCAAGTATGAAGAAAGTACAAATGATCATGAGAAGAATATATATGTTCATGAATTACTTATGGAGGGAATATTTGTGCAGATCAAATAGGAGAGAATATTAATAAGAGAATATAAAATACTTTGACACTCTTCATAAGGAAAAGATAAGAAATGAGTTGGATCATATATAGTATTAATATTGGTTATAATAGTGAGATCAGAAATATATATATATATATATATATATATATATATATATATATATATATATATATATATATATACACACACACATATATATATAAAGCAAATCATTTTGCATATATACTGATTGAATCAGAAATAACAAGACGATACTGGGTACAATTTCCACCACCTAATTCAATTGCAAAGATCAGATAGTGTCAGTTTAAGAAACTGAGGTAGTCCCCACATCCCAAGATATCCTTAATGAGGACATTACGAATCTATACAATGCTTAAATGTTGGGTGTTAATTTTTTTATTGGTCAATGCCAAGTGGGATAGATTTGGCTCGATTTCGTTAAAGGGCTATTGATATTAAAGGCATAAATTTGGCTTAAAATATTCATTTGAATTTGTGTCCTATTTAGTTCAATAACAAAGAGTAGTCAATGTTAAATACATAATTTAAGTACTTCTAACTAAAATTTTCTGTATGACAAATTGTGTTATGCAGGGGTTATTTGGCTCCAGAATATGCTATGCGTGGCCAGCTGACAAAAAAGGCAGATGTTTACAGCTTTGGGATACTTGTTCTTGAGGTAATCAGTGGCAGGAGTAATACAAAGCATAGCCTCCCAGATGAGAAACAAATACTTTTGGAGTGGGTAAGGTTATCTATTTCAATTATTTGTATCCATCTTCAAATTTTACAGAAATTACAAATTTACTTTTTAAAATACAGTGTACTTTGAAATACTAGGAAATTTCTGAATGTATTCTTAGAACTAACTTATCCTTATAGGGAGAATTCATAAAAGACTAAAAATATTCAGAGTAAATAGCTCATGTTCGTGTCCATTGACTTTGTTTTTTGCATTCCTTCAATAATGCACACACCTTTAATTGAAACAATTGTGGATGCCCAAAACCCTTATCTGAACAATCCTTTGGAAGATTTTAGTATTAAGCCATTTCTGTTAGGTAACCATGAACTAAATGAGATATCGTGGAAACTCTAGTAGACATAAAATTCGAGCAGATTCATGGAATGAGAGTAGTACCATTGAATATTGGATTTTGAGAGATCTTTGGGATATATAACATGTTTATATTTTCTAAAAAAACCATAAAACAAACAGTTATACAACTTAAATGTCTTGATTCTTATGTTTTGGTTGACATAAAGTCCTATGATTACTAGCATTAATTTTATTATAAATACACAAATTGTTTGGCATTTCTTGTCTGACTTTGAGGATGCTAGTCCTTGAACTCCTCATAATTGAAGAGGGGATATTGCAGATGAAGAGACTCAATGGGGATGACTTCAGAAGTGTGTTAAATAATTTGGATGACCTCCCTTTTACCTCCAGAAAACTACTTTGATTGTTTTCTAAGATAGAAAACTAAGTTGCTGAATTGGAATTGGGTAGGGGTACTAGTACTTAGGTACAGTATGCTGGTACAAGAATTTTTTGGGCACCAAAAACATATAAAAATCATAAATACATACATATTTGTATTTTAGAAATAACAAGTTTAGAATGGCACAGGGAGTAATACCTTTTTTACCCAACATCATGATTCCTTGGACATTATCGTTTTGCAGATCCAGGGAGGGTCTCAGCAGCAGCAAAATGTTCTGAAGAACTTGTGACCATAAGACAAGAGTTAGAGGATGACCATTAAAGGTGGGTATTAAAATATTACTAAGTTACTGATTCGGGTGCTGATCCAGATGTGCAAGAAGTGGGTGTGTGGATGTGCAATTTTTTATGGGTGGTAATGCAGAGATGCATTTGGATGCGTGTGTATATATATGTATACACATGCAAAGAAATGCATTTTCATTAACCTTGAATATTGAATAAATGGATTGTTCTAGGATCAAATATTCACAGATATTGCCAAAATCCTCAGTCAAAAGCCACAGATCCCCTGAACTGAAAACAGCATTAGATAAGATCACATCTTTAGTATTGTCTATATCTCCTTAACATTTGTCATGGAAGACACTAGGTATGGAAAACTTAAATAGTAGAAATTGATCTCTGGATTTAAATTTGCTGCCACGCAAACTCTCAGACACATGTTCTGCCTGTAACACAAGACAATGCTCTGCAAATGCCCTCCATACACAGATAACCAATAATCGTCAACCTTTAGATTTAGCAATCCTGAATATTTTCTTCTCTTCAAGCCTAAACTGGATATAAAGCTCAAGTTTTAATGAAATAATAGAAGCACATGCTTGTGGAAGCCACCTGGATGCCTGACAAGCTTCAACTTGCATCCGGATGCCTGGGAAGCACTTCCGGGTGGCTTCCGCAAGCATCGGCTTTGGAATCCGCCTCCACAGGCATCCGCTTCAAACAAACATCATTTCATCACCTATGCATCTGCAAAAGCAATCATCATTTATCAGATCAAAGTCAAACAAAGAATAAATCAGAAAACTACTGTATCAAAGCAGCATACATTATATTCACCAATATATCAAACCAGCACTCATTACATCACCACTCATCAATTATCTAATCAACAATCCTGTAATCATCCAATCAATCACATATATTCAGCAGACATTTGATCAGATAAATAAACATTTATAAAGCAAATACAATTACCAAGAAATATCAAAGCAGTCAGCGCAAGAGTTAATCACAGGGTTTCAAGTTTATATCATTATCATGTTATTGTTATAATAACAAATAATATTGCTGCTTTAGTTGTTTTTTACCAGCTAAAAGTCCACCTTGCTGTATCGTCTAAGGAAGGGTTGCGCTAAGTTAATATAATATCTATAGTACGGAGTACCATCTGAAGTGCAAAAAATAGATGACTATAGAGTCTAAACCCTACTATCATTCCTTTTTTTCTGTCGTTATCCACTTCAGCTCAACAGATGTAGTTGGAAAAGTAAATTTTACATCCTTTAAGGTCCCCATAGTTCCAATCCCTTGGATGACAACCCTATTTTGCAACATTTGAACTTTTGTACCTGTCAAGAGAAGTCCGTTGTCATGTATGCATCAACCTAGCACTTGAAGGATTCCTTTTTCTATACAATTTGATATTTGATCCTTTTTGTTATTAAGGTGGCTGCCTTGTTCAAAGTTTATTACATGCTTGATGTACATAAGTCCTGTTTGATAGCTGTGTTGTTGTACATTTTTGTGGCCTTTTAGGGCATTCAAGAATACCATACACTCAAACGAATGCTAATCACTATGGTCTAGAAGGGGTTGCTAACTTTTGTATTGCTGTCATTAACAATATTGAAGCTGGATATGGTTTTAAATCTGTGTTAATTATTCTCTTTTGCTTTGCTTGTTGTCGGGCATAGTTGTATTGTCATCATAAATATGTTGTTAATTGTTAAGTAGGTCATTGGTTGTTAGTATGCACGAGGGGTAGACAGTTAGGAGTTGTGACGGTTCACCTTGCACCCCCTAGGGGTTTATATGTATACCCTCAGAGGAAATGTTTGGCATCATCCTTATGGTGATCACTGTGTATGGAGTCATAATTGGATGTAAACTTGAGTGGCATTAGTGAAAGAATTGGCAGTTCTCTAATAATTCATTGCTCTTATGTGTATCTGTTACATTTCTTCTATCTGTAGTATGCATTATTTCACTGTACCCATAGCATTAAACATTGCTGACGTATGATACATTCTCACAAATGCTTGAGAACATCTTCCTTGAGGCCCTTCCATGAAAATATTTTCCTAATTGCTTGTGTTCTTTGTAGTAGCCTAGGTCCCTGGTAATGGTATATCATGAATTGCTCTTAATATCTTTTCCTTAGTCTTAAAATCACAGTCCAAGAAAAATATATTCTTATACAGAATGAGTCCATCTGCGGTTGTTTCTCTGTCTTTTTTACCACTTTATCATAAATGTTAGTAGCAAAAGTATTTTCGGCCTATTCAGCCAAAATACAAGCTTTTCAGTCAGAAGAAATAGTGGAAAGGGGACAGAGATTTGACATTCTAGAAAGAGCATCAATGACATCCTTTTTCCCCTTTGTATTCTCTATTTCAGTCATAATTTTATATCTTAATTACGCACTTTAATTGGTCATCATTTAAATCATGTTGGTGCAAAAAGAGTTTCAAGATGTTACGGTTGCTATTTTTCTACAAATCTTCGACAAACTAAATACCATCTAAATTTTTTTAGAGCACACATGATGGCTAACATTTGCTTGTCATAGATGGAGTAAGTTCTTTTGATTCACTCAATGTTTACTTTGAAAGGCAATAGAATGTTTCCTTTGAGTTGTAACAATTCTCATTCTATCTCCCTGACTATCACATTCTACAAAAAAATGGAAGAGAAATCAGGTATACCAAGTGCAAGGCACAAGCTCATTATTTTTGAGTTTAGTAAAGTATTTTCAGTTACTTTAGTCCATTCAAAGGTTCCTTTTTCTTGTTAAATTTGCTAAAGGTGCAACAAGTTGAAGATTCCCTTTCACATGTCTTTTGTAGTAGTTGCATAAACTAAAGAACCCTCTTGAGTTCTTAACTATGTTAATGTGGTAGTAGGTGGGCAATTGAAATAGCTTGGTTTGTGTGTGGTTTATTTATACACCCTTAGCACTTGTGATGTAAAATCTCTGTTAATTCAATCCCACATTTGTACTATTTCGCATAAATAGATTTCTGCTCTAAAATGCTTAGAACAATACTCAAGTGCTCCAACTGAATTGCTTGCTGAATGCATAATTCATGCATTGCAAACTCACTGAAGCATTTGTCAACTAAAGGGCATAATCAAGAATTCAAAATGTCCAATATGACATCTAAATGTGCTTTTTGCACATCATCTCACAGATTTTGATTAATCTTTGAGAAGTGCACTACCCCATGTAGTTCATCTATTAGCTCATTGATCTTGAGTATGGATATTTGTTCTTGATGGTCTTCTAATGCAATGCTCAATAATCAATACCTATTTGCATAGAATAATCCTTCTTTTTCATCAGAACAATAGGAGATGCAAAGGGATTAGAACTGAGCTTTATCTAGCCCATCTTCAAAATTTCTTTTATAGCTTCCTTGTCCTCCTTATTGTTATTTGAGGATCTTTTCTAGAGAATAAATCTGCACTTCTTAAGAACGGTTTGCAATGTCCCTTATCTGAGATTGTTCTTAACACCTTTACTTTTCCCTTGGTTATAAGCAGATCAGATGTTTATCTGATTTCTTTGCTTATTATTGTGAATCAATGAAGGACAGACTGAATATTATTAATATTGATGACTGCTGGGAGAGATACAATGTCATCAGAGACATAAATACACCACAGGGGGTCACGATTATGAATGGTTGTGATTGCCCTCGTGGCACTTGCCACAGGGAGTCACACCCATTCATAATCGTGACTTCTCTTAATTACAACCAATGAAGACATGCATTAAGATTGCCGATTCAGATTAGTTAAGGACACTTGTAATACAAAATAATGGATGCTAATATCTCTCTCTCTATATATTTGTTTCTTGTCAACATCATATTTATATATATGTTCGTACATCATTATTCATGATACAAATGCTTCAATCCGATGAAGCTATATTCTTAACACTTATATTTTCTTCGATGATGATATGAAGTGGTTATGATTGGTTTTGCTTCGGTTTTTAATTCTATGATATGTTGTAACCATAGTAACGAGAATCGTGGCGATTCACGCGATTTGGTGATTCGATTCAAGCCAAACGATTTTTTCTGAATCGGTGAATTGAATCTGCGATTTCTTGGCATGAATCGGCATGAATCACCATTAATCGGCTGGAAAAATGAGCCAGCCCAATTGGGCAACTAAAAAACATAAAAGAATACAACTTTTTTAATGATTTTTTTTCACATTTCTTTTTCTTATAACCCTAAAAGGCCATCTATTTGTTGAGTATGACAAAGAGAGGAAAAGTGAGGGATAGACTTTTGCTAGAGCTAGAGCAAATAGACTTGTCTTTTCATTTTGTTTATAGATAGACATATGTTTCATGGATCTTCATCTTACATACATTTATGGTTTGATGTTATTGATTTTATGGATCTTCATGTTACTTACATTTATGATTTGACAGCATTTATAATTCCATATATCTATGTCATAAGACCCTATGTATTTTGTTTACTTCAGCTACAAATTACAATTTACATTTTATGTATGTGATGGATTTATCATTTATCTTCTTTGTTTATGTATGTTAGCTTCTATTTGATGACGTTATAGTGTTTTAAAGTTATATTCAATAAAGGGTGTATGAAATAAGTTTTAAATCGTTAAACTATCTAAATCTCAAGGGTTTTTTAAATTTGCCGATTTGATTCCGATTCATGGCCAATTCGTGATTCGATTTGGCCTTGTTGATTTTGATTCGATTCTAATTCTCGTTACTTTGATTGTAACACTCTATCTAGAGGTTGTTTTGGATGCAAGTCATTGAACACCGTACTAATCATTTTTTTTATATATCAACATGATGTGAATATTTGTCACCACTAGAGTGATTTGTTGGTGTAATCAAGCAACTGGAAGCCCATGCAACTTGACTTCTATGGAAAATACTCCTCATTCTCTTTGTTGTAAAAATTGGTGGCACCCCATTAGAAACTCCCTTATTTATCTCTTCTTTTTCATCAGATTTGAACTTATGCTTGATAGCTTGGTGATTCTTTGAAAATTTCCCTAGGACATGCAACTATTGAACACCCAATACCATATTTGTCTCTCCTAAGCCCACAACATAACGTCATCACATTTTATTTGATTTCCCGGAGAAATTGTGTTGCTGAATGACCATAGTGCAGGGAATGGTAAATCCATTAGCAGCAATTGCATAATATATTGAAAGCCTCAAATTTTCTACCTTCAATCTTCCCTTGGCCGCCATACCTTCATCAATGAAATTGTGGGTTGCTTCGTTGTCAATAAGCAATGAAATTTCAATGTTTGAATAAAACACTTCATGAACTTTGAATGGGTGGTATTTTGATGCTCTTGACCAAGCTAAAAGAGTACCCATCACTGGTGACTTCACTTTCATGTTATTTGGTTTTGAAATCTTCTGAAACTATTTGTGGTTTATGTTCCACTATATCTAATTCTTCATTATAAATCACCTCAATGGAATGAACCTGTCCTTTGCTCAAGCATCTACGGCCTACTTCCCATTGGCTCTCTGCAAGAGAAGCAATGTTTCTCTCTCCAAAGTTCATTCTTGGAATCTTCATCTAACCTTTTTTAATGTAGTTGGATGTGTGGCCCTTTGGAAGTGCATGAAATCCATTCTTCTAGACATTTTCCTTATGAGAGGTCTAGAATGAGAGCTCTTTGGTTAGCCTCCTGTAAGTGGGATGGAGCAAAAGCCTTGACTAGGCATTTGGGTGGTTCAAAGGGTACTTAAATGAAAAGGTATGTAATCCTTATCCTTTTCTCTGATATTTGAAGTACCATAACTACAACTGTTTGAAAGTCTGCTACCTAGGCATCTAAGGTTTCTTTTTCATCCTTCAACTCAAGTTTGTTAAGTAATCTCTTACTAAACTCCTCAAAAGTTTGCACTTGAGCATGCCCTTGAGTGGTGAGGCCATCATGCCACCAATCATAGGCAATCTCTTCCAAAGGCAAATTAGAAAATTTGATTGCTTCTTTCTTCCTCATAGGATTCAGAGTAAGATAAGTTTGCAGTTTTGGCAACCAAGCCAGAGGTTTTGCATTTGGATTGCTTCTTTCTTCCTCATAGGACTGAGAGTAATGTAACTATGTAGCTTTTGCGACCAAGCCCGAGCTGATATCTTATTGCCACCATCGAAAGTGGGTATTGAAAGTTTTCTTAGTTTATTTGTCTAGTCATTCTCATGTTATTTTGGTCATTTCAAATCCCCTTCTAGTATGAGGCCTTGTTATTTTTGCAAATTTTTCAAACGGGAGGGCTGCCCCAAAGGCTTCAGATTGATTCATGTACTTTTGATACCTTTAAGTAAATTAGTAGTTTCCCCTACTGGTGATATTTCACTAGTATTAGTGGATGCAACTGCAACCTCCTCTTCTTCTAATATGAATGTTGGTTTTGAAAATGAATTATAGAGAATTGCTTGCTGTTCTACTACTCCTTGACAGGCTTTCCCTTCCTTGAAGGTATCCTGTGCTTAGCTGTTCCATTAGTTTCAGTAAAATTCTCTGCAATAACTTTTTTTTCCCATGTCTATCAGTTTCTTCTTCCCTTTTCCTCCTGTAGCTATAACTACAGTCCTTGAGCCTTCAACTTGCCATTCCGTTTGTTCTCTTCTAAGATACCTTGTTTCTCTCACTCAAAGACAGAAATCAGTAAATTCCCTATAAGCCAGAAATAACTTTATCTTGATACCACTGTAATAATTCCCAAAAAATAAGTTTTAGATTATAAATATTTTAACAAGAACGTGTAAAGCCTAGATTTTTTCAGTGTCTTTTTATTAACATTTATACCCAGGTTTACAACTAGAGCCAACAAATAACAAAAAAAATCCAAAACCTTTCTAGTTTATAAAAAAGCTCACAGAATTCATTAGAAATGCTGCAATAATAGTAGAGACAACTATTATGCTCAAACCCACAACAAAAATGCAAATTTATGGGAACTTGCAGCAAAGGAACCTGCAACTTTTGAAATCTTATTCACAATTTTTGAGAGAGATTAATGATTATACTATTGGACTAAAGGGATATCATCCTATGAACTCTCTCCATTTTGTATGGTTTACATGCTTACTTTGCAATACACATAAGTCCTCACTCTTTGCCTCTTCTTTCATTCTCCCCATTCATTCTCTTAAAGTTAAAATAGATGACAAAATGAATATTTACACTATCCAAGGAGTGTTACCCTAAGGGTTATAATCCATCCACTCCACCTTTTAATAAATCACACAGAGGGGATAATATAAGATAGGAAGTATGTTCACTACATTAGGTTTCCTAGTTAGAACTTGAAGTATCCCTTGTATTTCACTGTCAGAGTTTGCTCTGAACAAGGAATTAACGGTTTTCCATTTGTTACTGGTGGTTGAAATAGTTTTTGCAAGCTGAGATGAGGAGGATAAGTGGATTCATGATTTGAGAGAGAATCTCTTTTATTTTAATGTGATCTTTGTATAATTTCTTTACAAGTTTTATACTGGTTTACCAGGGATTATAATAGGTGTTCACTAGTGTATTATATTAGTTTTTAAGTCTGATTGTCGGTCTCACATTATAATCGCCCATCCTCTATTTACTGAAAAATGGATTTGCATACAAGTTCACTATTTGACCACGCACTATGAACACAAGATGGCTACTCCAAGCACTAAAAGATTCCTTGCCACACGGGTCAAGAAATGTAGATTTGTGCTTGTGAATACACCACCTTTCTTAACGTATTGAATTTATCAGTCTCGACAGATGATAAAATGGGTATAATAGCTTTAATCTAAATATCGAAGAATAAAACCCATGCATAGACTTAGTGGATCAGACAAGAAATAAATAATCATACATATAACTAGCACTTCCTTCTCTGGCCAGGTGATCAAGTGACTAGTGTTGCCCCTCAAATCTTGGTGCTATGCTGAAAATGTTGTTCAACTTAATACAATCATAGGGAAGAAGTTCTAGTTTCCTGTGATGATGAAAATATGCACGAAAGAATTAGCAGTTGATGGATAACAAAACCATCTCATAATGGGCTGTAAGCCATTGGCACTTTGGTCAGTGAACCAATGCCTTGAAGAATTTATTTCACAAGGGAGATTTAAATTTTGGCTCATAGCTTGTCAATATCTGTCATCTACCTATTGAACACATTAGAATAATATCAGTAGATGATTAAATATTGCCACAAGTGATGGGACTTGAATATCTCCTGTACAATACCAGTCTTCATCAAGGGTGGATTACTAATCTAGATGTTTGCAAAGAGTATATTTATAATACCTTTTAGCTTAGTTCTTGCAATTATATTCATTTCTTTCAAGTCCTGATGCTCAGAAAAGTAATTTCTTGCTATAATTTGCATCGTTTTGGTGAAACTTAGGGACCATTGTACTTAATAGTTTTGAATGATATTACCGCAGACATGGCATCGCAGGGAGGAAAACAAACTTTTAGATGTTGTTGATCCAAAGTTAGAGGAGTGTCCCACAGAAGAAGTATTGCGTTTCATCAAGGTTGCGCTTCTATGCACGCAAGCTGCAGCCAACTTCAGGCCTTCTATGTCTCAAGTAGTGGCAATGCTTTCAAAAGACATAAATATAAATGAGAAACTGTTGACACGACCTGGATTGATCTCCGACTTCAAAAACTTTAAAGTAGGAGCTGACACACATGGTTCTGCAAGCAGAACAAAGGTATTGGATACATTTTCTTCTTGCTTGAGACAGATAGGAAGTGATTACATTTGAGTCGCAGCAAACTAACGGTTCAGAGGAATGAATAGAATCTGTTGGGATTGGTTCTTGCTCTTGTTATTGGATACATTTTCTTCTTTGGGAGCCTTATTCTTATTCTTACGCTTTTCACAATCCTTAGGCACAATCAACGCACAAAGGAGCATCATCTTCATCATCGTTATCTCTAATGACCACTATTGCTAGCAGTGCACCAGCTAGCTTCACTCAAATGGAACCTAGGTGAATGCAAATACAATGAATTCTAGCACTGGCTTTTGCAAGATAGTGGGGATATCCTCCAAATAATTTTGCAGTGTTGTTACCTGATGGAAGGGTTAAAATCCAATATTATCTTTTAATCTGCAATTCTACTCCTTTCCATCCAAGGACAAGTCAATTATCAAAACGTTATTGTAGGAAAAGGATAGTTTAAAGATCAAACATTTGAAGGAATCTGTGTAGAAGTTGTCATAAGTTAAATTTTTTCCTATGAGCTTCATCCAAAACCAGCAGGCCTTGCACACTAATCTACAGTGCGAGATACAGCACTGGAGCTTTGACAGTCAGCAGAATAGAATTGTTCCCATTGATTCTTCATGGCCGTGAAATTGCACGGGATTCAAAATTTGTATTGTGAGCAGGGTATTCACGGTAATTTGGGTGGCAGAAATCCATTTATGCTTGATCAAAATGAATTCAATTTTTACAGTCAGTTCCAAAAATATATAGTCTGAGGCTAATGATCTGGAAATGCCAGCATGTATAATTATGTATGACTAGCTGTCGTTTACATGTAATAGTCATATCTTGTTGAATGCTACCGTGTTCTTGAGAAAGGGCACAAGTATCAGTTTTTCTTTCAGAAGATTGATAAAGATTGTGATTACATTCTCTGACATTGGGTTCTTGAAGGCTTGCATGATTATGAGCTCAACTGCATCGCTCAAGTAAGACCAGATTTTGCATGACAATATGTTCTAAAACAAAGAAAATCAATGTCAACTGTCAGCAGTGGTTGCCAGCTTTCCAATGGAATATTGTTTGAGAGGAATTACAAATGCACCCTAGTGTTGTGACAGGATATCATTGAAAGAACATGTGTAATAACTTGAATAAAAATTGTTGAAAGAACATGTGTAAAGAACAAATTGCATATAATGTTCACAAATGATGTCATGGGTTCAAACACATAAAAAAAAATCAAGAGGCTTGGCTTCAATTCTTGTTTGACTTATTAGTTGAAAGGAAGAATGATATCCTTTCTACATACATTAGTGTAAATTATTAAATACATAAGCATTCAGAATCTATTTTAGATATGGTTGGGAATTATGGTCATTCTGATTTAAATATTTTGGAAAATAAAATAGTGACATTTTAAATTAAGGAATCTGATGTAATATGTTGTCATAGATGTCTGAAAATGATTTGTGAATGCAAAAATCCAGTGATGCTGGGATGAATGTCTTGGAATTTGTAAATGTATTTGTGCATCACAAAGGCTACCTCAGCAATTGTGGTAGAGATTATGCACATGCAACTCTGACCTATGCCAAGTTTGATTTGAGTCCTTGTAAATATGTGAATGTTCACGAGTGGCCTATCATGAAATTATTTCTTTGGCTTTGTGTAAGAACTTAGTTCTGGGGTAGAGATTTCATGTAATATAGGTGATTCTTTTCTTATTTATTTTGAATGTCTAGTCTAACAATGTAGAACATTATTGAAGAAAAACAACAAATATGCAACATATGCATAATGAAAGTACTCCAAACATATGTTCCTTGAATTTTGTGCAAGTAAGAATGCAAACTAAGATCCATGTGCCACCAATTGAATTATATTTACCCGATTGAATACAATTACAATGATTTTAAATGGTCTCTTCATCAAGTTAACGCACAATGAACAAGTAAGAAAGGTTAGGTTCGTCCTAAATATGAATTTGAATTTGAAGGATGTAGAGATTATGCTTACAATTGAGTATTTGAACTGGGTATTTGTTGTATCCGTAGATATGATTGAGCTGGGGAATTGACAAATTTGAGGCTCGTATAGTCCTTGGAAATGAGCATAAAAGAAAACATTTAAGGTTGAGGTTTGTATTAATTATCAATTAAAAACAAGCTATTTGGACATTTGTCATTGCATAAGAGATTATGTGGTAAAAATCGGTTAAAATATGAAGATAGAAAAGTAGAAGTTGTGTAATCGTTTCTTTTACATTCCAACACCCTCGTTAAAAATAAATAAATACTAGAATAGCTATCTTACTAAATAGATCTATCTTAAAGACCCTTAGATAAGATATATGGAAGATATTTATGCTTACTTTAAACACATTATTATTTTTTTGATCAATAAAAGGCTAATCTAGTGGTACACTTTTATTGTAATGTTGACTCCTTGATCCATGTGATATTGCCACCAAGATTCAATTGTGTAGTTCTCAAATCTAATCCATTGCCCCATGAGTAGTGGTTCACAAGAACCCACATCTCACGAGAATAGATGGAACACTGACCGGTCATTATGTCTAAGTAATGCTTACATAGATGTTTCATTAGACCTAGGAATGTCAACCATTGTAATACTACAACTCGAGTGTTTAACCATTGATTATTGTCCATGGTGTAAGCACAAGTAAGTCACAACACTTACTAAAGATATTGCAAATGATTTAGCAAACTAAGTGGGCTTAAACTTGGAGGAGATTCCATGGTTAAACTTGCCCAAGTTGGAGTAGTACTAGGATGACCTCCTAGGAAAGCCTAATGCTTCACCTTTGTGAGCATCACACAAATGCAATGAGTATTAAGTGTTCTATTCATTCTAATTAGAGATGGGTTCTTGTGATCAACTACTCATAAAACATGGTCAATGTGTTTGACTAAAAAAATACACAATTGAATCCTAAGAGCATTATCACAATTTGACTAGTTGCTGAAATATCTTACTTATCCTCGATCCTTATCTCCATTTAACACACTCTTTCATATTTGATGATATTATATTTGCATTTGCATGTACTCCTACATGTTGCTCACACTTAAACAGAGAGTAGAGATTATAGTAGATAGATTATAGGAGTCTTCGCTACAACAAATTAGGATTGTGTTAAAGATCAAATTTGTGCTATGTGAATTTGATATAGAGTCAAAGACATTGAACATCTATTTCTAGAGTTGAAAAAGTGAAATCTCTCCAACATAACATACAATTTTTCATTATTCTATCAAAGTGTTTCAAGAAGTGACTATTGATAAGTTATTAGTGAGGGATCTAGCCATTATATGTAGGTTTGTGGGGAAACAAAAATACAAAGTTTCTATAAAAAAATGGACACTTGAATGTAAGAACCCTATGGTTATAACTCTTGACAAACATTGTATTATTTCAATTTTGGATATAAGTTGGTTTCACCAATAATTTGATTTTTGTCAAATACGGGAATTATATCATCATGAAAACACATCAAACTATTTAAACGCATTTAATCATATAATTTGCATTCAAACTATCTGCTTCAAACTATTCACAAGAATTCCTCTATTTCAATTCAGGAAATAGAAATATTAACTATGATAAACACAGGGATCAAAAATATAACTTTATTTGCACTATAAAAAAATTGGAGATTATTGCAGCTTGCATTCAAACCGTCAAAATGTATCGCAAGTATTATCTAGAAATACTTTGAACCTTGGTGCTAATGTTGAGTGCCTATTGATGCATCAAAACCCCACTGGGCCTTTATAAGAAATCCACATCTTCCTCTCTGCCTCACGTGGTTGCTAAATACCCTATGACTGCCCTTAATGATTACATAAGTTGCTAATATAGGTTACAATCTACGTTATCTATTCATCTTCTAACTTTTGCAACCAACTTCACAATGAAACAATTCATTGGTTATTTCACTAATTCAAATTGTTGAAAAACTTAGAAGAATTATCAATTGCCCAAGTTGAACTTTACAAACCCTTGCCCAATTTCTCTTCACATAAATCAAGAGATAACAAAGCATACAATGAATCCATTCTTCTACCCTTTGTCTTTTAATATTTCTCAAGTAGGAAATTGATCGAGTGTCTTCTTGATTACATTTCACATAACTTGTAAGTGTATTTACTTTTGTTGCATTTGAAATTTATGATAATTAATTACATTCCCCTCCAGTTGTGACCAGTACTTAAATAAGCATTTCATAATATTTAATGATGACTTAGGCCCCATTAAAGTTATGAGCTTATAATTCCCATCTAAATAATTGATGTTAAAACCACTTGCTATTGAATTGACTTTAAAAACATTAATATATGTGCTTCTTCAAGTCCCACATTTTGTTAGGATAATAAATAAGTACGCCCTGACCATATTATCATCAATTGGCACTATTAACTTAAAGAAATTATATTATGAACTTGGGCTAATCAACTTATTCCACTTAATCAACTAATGAAGTCTACTAATACCAAGTTGAGGTGCACTACAAAAAATTTAAAAAAAAACACGAGCATAATTGACTTATTGTGAATATCAAGATCCTCAAACTGAGCCAATTGAAGTATGAGTTAACCATTGTGCAGACCATGAGTCAAGGCAACCTTGCCAAACAAAGCAACTCCTTAACAATGACTTATTATAAATAGTAAGTCTTGAATAATTGCCCCAATTAATGATACTGAATCTCAACACTTCCACTAAGCTTTTCAAGTGCCCTACTAAAGATAGAAACCCTAACCTTCTTGAAATAGTCACAATAAATAGTAATTGTGGCAAATTGTCCTTTGGTTATGCCAACAAAGATCCTTTATCTGCCTATCTTATGTTATGACAGCCATTGAAAGGATAATCCAAACCACCAACCAGGGTGAGCTAAAAAGGGGACATTATAATCTACCCTTCCCAAATTCCTTGTGCCCAAGAAATCTTAGAAACAAATAAAATCAGTCCACCTAGATCCCAAGGGTAGAACTATGTAATGTTCATATGATCATCAACGAACTCCTATAACATCATAACAAACACAACTAATGATATCTGCCAAACAAAATCAATATCAATAATTGATGTAGGAGCATCTTAGGTACTTTGACAATCTTGCATCAACTAAAAAGATTTCCTTTTATAGTTCCTATCTGTTGTTTGAAGAATAATCATTGTTATTCGTGTTTTCTCTTTTTGTGCAACTAGCTCCTTAATGTGGGCCTATTGTGGATCCTATACCTAAGCTCGCAGAATCTAATTCCATTATTTATAGGAGCTATCCTTCTATTTGTTCGAGGCGTGATGATTTCTTGGCAACTTGAGTAATGTGTAGGGTTGGCTTTGGTGAGGTTTTGTTTGATATCATGGTGTTTTACACACTTGAGATTATCTTCTTGGATCACATGTGGACCTATATTTGTCTCCACAAAAGTTTATTTGCTTGTTTGTAAGGTCACTAAATTCTCCTTTAGGGCAAGACCTATATTTTGTAATAATTTGTCTAACAGGCTGATTTGTGGTCTTTTTAGTTAGACAATTAGAGATCTAGGATTAGGAAAAGTACAATGAAGTTAGATAGAAGGAAAAATACAAGTTTTGGCTCTGAAAGTCTGAATTCTTTAGCTTGGTGTTTGTAAATTGAATGCATATGGCTACAACCAGGTAGGTCTTATGCCTGTCATATTGAATGAAGATTGTCTCATCATTGCTACATTGATTTCTCTATAATTTCTTGTGGTTTATCCAATTGGTTGGTTTTCATGAGTAACTCTTAGCAATGGTAGTTAGGAGGAGGACTTTATCCCCTCCTCCCTTGTGTTAAGTAGGATCAGAGTGAAGATTTCTTTCTTGTGAAGTTTGGGATCACGTAGAATCTTCTTCAAGATTGGTTGTAGGATGACATAATTGGTCTCTGACCTATAACTTGCAGAAGGTTGCAATCTTGCAAGAACTATTGTCAAAATGGTTTGAGGTAGAGGAAATGCAGACAATGCTATTATGGATATGTTGAGATAGATTGTAGCTAGACTTGAAGTTGTTGAAATAGCCTAGAGAAGGAGAGTACATCTTGAAGATGTTAGTGATGAAGAAGCAATGACACCGAATCTTGAATTTGAAGTGGAACAAGATGAAGAGAGACTTATGAGAGCCTTGAAGAGAGAGAATTCATGACTTAATTTTGAACTTTCTTCTTACAATGGAAGACTTGATATTAATGCTTTGTTGGATTGGGTCTCTGAGATTGAGAAATATTTTGCCTATGAAAGTATTCCTGAGCATAAGAAGGTGAGGATATAAGCTATAAAATTGAATGGACATGCATCTCTTTAGCGAAACACTTGCAAACTGGTAGACAAAGAAGAGGAAAAGAAAAGATCAATACTTGGGTTAAGATGACTAGTAAGTTGAACAAACCAATTCTTCTTGTTGATTATCAAGTTAACTTGTTGAGAAGAATGCAGAATCTGAGACATAAAGATATGACTATGAAAGGCTATACTGAAGAATTTTATAAGTTGGACATTAGATCTAGACATGTTGATAATGAAGTTGATAAAGTTGCTAAGTACTTGAATGGTTTAAGGACTCCTATACAAGATGAAATCAATTTTACAAAGATGGAATGTGTAGAGGAAGCATGTTTGTATGCCTTGAAGGTTGAAGAAAATTTGACAAAGAAACAAGAGCATATAAATAGATCAAGAGATGGAAGATTTCAGTGAAGGAGAGGAAGATCTTATGGAGAAAGTAGCACATCTAAAGGCTTATTTGAATGGAAAGAAGACAATGGAAGTAGAGAAAGAGGAACTAAACTAGAGGTAATTATACTGTTACTATAGGAATAACAATAATGGAAAGAGAGAATATAGATCTTGGTTTAAGGGAAGTTGCTTTCAGTGTGGTGAAGAAGGACATGGAGCCTTTGAATATAAATTTTCTAGTAAGAAAGTGTGAAGTAGTAGAAATGTTTTGATTCAGGAAGAAGCTATTGATGTACCTAATGAACTTGAGAAGGGAGAGAACTTGATGATGAGAAGAGCTCTATGGAATGAGCAGTTGGATGATGAACATGTTTTGAGGAAAAGTCCTTTTAAAACCATATGTAAGATTGAAGATAATGTTGCAAGGTGATTATTGATATTGTCAGTTCTAAAAAATTGGCATCTATAGAATTGGTAAATAAGTTAGAATTGTAGAGATTGGAGAACCCTAACCCTTATCGCATTTCTTGGATCAAGGTGGTGAGTGAACAATGCCTTGTGAAATTCAAGATTGAAAATTACATTGATGAAGTTTTGTGTGATATTATGCCATGGATTGTTGTCATATACTTTTGGGAGACCTTGGTAGTATGGTAGGAAAGCTTTGCATGAAGGTAAAATGATATAATGCACTATTTGGGGCAATGAAAAGAAACAAGTATCATTTCTTTTGATTGAGAAACCTAAAGAGAATCATTGTACTTTTATAAGAGATTTTTTGATTGAGGAAAATCAGTTTGTGAAAGACATGAAGAAACATAATGTTTGCTTTGCTTTAATTCCTAGAAATATTGAGAAACAAAATGAGCTTGAACATGCACCTAAAGTGAGATTTTTTTTGGCTGAACTTCAAGATATTATTTTGATAACATTCTTGATGGATTACCTTATGTGTGAAGTATAAGTCATTGCATGGATTTGATACTTGGAGCTAGTTTTCCTAATAAAACACCACATATACTAACACCTTAAAAGAATGAATAATTGAATAAACAAGTGCAATAGCTGATTGAGCAAGGTTTTATTAGAGAAAGTTTGAATCCTTGTGCAGTACCTGCTCTATTAGCTCCTAAAAAGAATAGAGAATGGAGAATGTGCATTGGTTCTAGAGCTATCAACAAGATAACAATGAAGTATAGGTTTCCTTTCCCTAGGATGGATGATATTATGGACAAATTAAGTGGAGCAAAAATATTTCACAAAGATTGATTTGAAAAGTGGCTATTATCGGATTAGGATAAGAGGAGGAGATGAATGGAAGACTACTTTTAAGACAAATTAAGGTTTGTATGAGTGGTTGGTTATGCCTTTTGATTTAACTAATGCACCTAGTACTATTATAAGGTTGATGAATGAAGTTCTGAAGAAATTATTAGGTAAGTATGTGATTATGTACCTTGATGATGTACCAATCTATAGTAAGACTAAAGATGAACACATTGAGCATATCAGACAAGCTTTGTAGAGTTTGAAAGAGGAGAGGTTGTTGATAAATATGAAGAAATATTCTTTTATGAAAGAGGAGATTGTGTATTTTGGTTTTTTTATTTCGATAGATGGTTTGAAGATGGATCCTAAAAAGGTAAAATCTATTCTTGATTAGCCTACACTTGAGAATGTTGGGGAAGTTATATCATTTCATGGTGAAAAGTCCCTCCTCGTATGTAATTATCAAATATGAATTCTCTATTAAAACTATTATAGGAGATTGAAATGGATACAAAGTAATGTTTTATGTTGTGAATGCCCCAATGAAAATTGAGATCAGTTTATACATCCATGTTTTAATACTCAGTGATTTGAGAGCTACTACATTATCTCAACTGTTTAAACTTTAAAATTTCACTAACGATGATACAAGGCGTTTTCACCCAATGATGATGATGTTGATTATGGTACCTTGATGATTAGGTTATACACATTCAAATAGTTCAGTATTCTTTAATTGGTGATGTTTATGATGTTATATTCTAGTATTTTAATATTCTACTATTTTAATATGAATTAATGAATAAAGTTATATTTGATTATGTAATTACTGATGACTAAATGTGTGTGTCAAATTAGAAAGGGGTTATTTAAATGAAAGATTTATGTTTTGATTTATGCGACTATCCAAATAAGTTTTAAATATATGCAAGTGATTTCTTGAGTTACTAATGTGTGAAATGAGTGTGTAGGATTTATTAGTCGGGAAATCTAATGAAGAATTTGAACTAGACCCTATGTATCGTTTGTGAAAACTAGGGTTGAGTCTAATAAAAGATGTAGACCTCGTTGTTCATATTTTATTTGTATCATGTATTGAATGAATGTATCATTATGTAAGCATTAAGTGTTAATGTTTTGTAATAGTGATTTTATAGTGTCGCTTGATACTTGTGAATCGTATATGCATTTTAGCTTGATAGTTAGGGTTAACCAAGTAACCTAACGATCTAAGTTGGACTAGGTTAGTTACCTTTTGGCTAATCAGTTAGTAATTGAGATTAATTACCCTAATCAAGATTAGTGATTTATTTACATTTTTGAGGATTGTTAGGAAGTCCAAATTTTTAAGCTTTTTGATAGGTCCCTAAATAGTCTTAGAGGCCAAAAATCATGAGAACTAAGTACTTAAGTGGTATAGGTATGGGTTAGGGGCATTTTCCACCCCTTTAACCCCTTTTGTTGACTTTTATGGTCATCCAAATATCCCATTTTTGCTTTATTGCGAAAATTGAATGTTTCACCATGAGTTGGATAAGTTAAACTCCACCTTGAGGTTAGCTTTATGGCAAGTTGAGTTAGAAGACTCTAGAAACTTTAAGCAAGTGGGGAAGTTATTGCATTTTGGAGGTGGTTGAGTTAATATCCTATTTAGAGGCAAATTTGAGAAAGGAAGAGTGTTCACCCAACCTCTAGTTTTAGAGAGCAATTCAGGATTGAAGGAGAAGGAGAAGGAAGGGAAGCTCATCTCAAATTGTTCAATTACCATAACCTTATTATGAAGGTAGGAATCCCTCAAGCTCATTTTGTTCATGTTGTGTTTCAAGCTTAAGTAGTTTTCTTGCATATGTATGTTCATGTGTTTGATGAATATGTTTGGGAGGGATTGAAATGGGTTTTTCTTAATTGTTTTTCGTTAGTATTTTTCTTTGATTTTCGAAGGGATTGTATGGGTTGTATTGGCATTACTTACCCTCAGATATGGCAGAAGTGGCCATGTATGAGAGGAGGTCTTTAGTTGGACTCCGACAGTGCAGAGTCTCTTCTCAAGACGAGGAGAGGGAGGGAGAGTAGGGTGTTATGGGCCCCTACTCATCAGCACAAACCATGTTTTGAGTTTTGGAATTTAAGAAATGGAAGAATATAAGTTCTTGAGTTTATAGCCCCGAAAGGGCACTTGTTATGGTGTTGTGGCTGACATCTCCTGTTAGAAAAATCCACCTTCTCCTTAGTTTGGTTCAATGACGAACCTGTTGTGCAAACCTGGATGGGAGTGAATGTTTGAAATTGTGTTCATGTTAAGATTGGTTGTCTCCTGGTAAGTTTTCGTTCTCTTTATGATCATCTTGATGTGTTGCAGACTTTGTAATGGTTTCCCTGTTGTGGAGCCAAGAACAAAATTCAGAAATGTTATTGAAATTCAAATATGTTAGAAGATTTCTCCGTGGGATAGTAATCCTGTGTAAAAATGATATTTATAAACTTATTGTGGAAATGGCTACGATGTCAGGTTTTCTTCCTAGTTCTTTCCCGACGAAGCCTTTGAATCAGGTGGTTCAATAAAAGAAATGAGTCATATTCTTCCATATGATTTTTTTATTGTAATTCAGTTTATATGCATATGTTTATCAGAAAATGGATTCAATGATGTGTTACCCTTTTTGTGGCATTCTTATAGTTCGAAATCATATTC